>JAVFBX010243347.1:0-10327 GCA_034783855.1 Mopalia kennerleyi | reverse complement strand
GTGTGGAGCCCTTACAGCAACTGTTCCTTGTATTTCTTCCTTTATTTCTATATCAAAGAACCGTTCCCGTCGAAACGGTTTCACATAGAAACATCAATTTTCTAATGAACCGTCAAAGAACTGTTATTTCTAAGAATGTAGTCGAAATAACATGAATTGCTTGATTCTGATCCATAAATATATTTTCTAGACGGCGGCTCCGTCGGGAGTGACTACCTTACGCCTGTATTCACAGGAAATGAATCCTGCCGTTTGTAATGTAATGCATTTTAGAATACTCGTTTAAACGACATCATTGAGCGCAACTACGCTTTCAAACAGTTTTTTCATGACCTTGAGCGCCATTGACAAAACGTTAACACAATCCGCCACATGCTCATATCACATGCAGTGTCCTTTCAAGATATCTTCTGCAGGTCTCCGATATCCATTCGTGTGATCAGGTGAGAAAACAATAAAAAGCATCAGCGAGAGTTGCGAAGCATAAGTTTTATTTGTACTTTTGTACTTAGATTCATCGATTGGTCGTACGGCGGACGACACAACTGACTGATTGGTCAATCAACCAATCGTTCAAACGCACAAGCAATAAAACAAAAAACAAATGAATTAAGTCAAACTTACCGTCTTCTATTTACAAAGATGATATGTTCACCTTGTGGGTGATTGACCATAGGCATTTTAAAGCAAGTGTTTGACTCCCATAGCTCAATGGCCGATAGTATATTTGCCCTTTGGGATTTATCTAAAAAAAGAGAAATAGAAATACAGCAACAATCATGTTATGGCTTTTCAAAAAATGTATGCAGCCACTCCAATAAAACAATGTTATCTGTCACTATGACTTGAAGAAAATGTTCCATTTGAAATATTAAACGTGACGTTTCCAGGTCAAACTAAAGTTTGAATCGCCCGTGTCGAAAAAGTTCCAAAACAAAACAAAGTACAATAATGTTCCAAAATGTCCCGCTAAACTAGCTGGCGACAACAGACTCGTCTTACAACATTGAAATATATATATTTCTTTAAATTAAGAATCATGTTATGGCTTTAGCCTTTTAAACAAGTGTATGCAGCCATTCCAATAAAACAATATTAACTGTAGTAATGACTTTTACGAACAACTTAAAAAAAAACAGATCATAAAAACGGATTAAGCTGGTTTTTCATTTATTTGATTGTCCTGACGAAATCTGAGGTTTGTCTGTGAAAAATTACAACGACTGATGCCAATTTGCTATACCTTGTCAAACTTTGTATAAGAAAAAGCACCCATCGCTTCCGGTATCGATTGAATGTTAGTGGCCAAAACGAGACCCGCGTCATACATGAAGACACTCCTTGCCGAAGATTACTATTGTACCTGCGTATCGACCACGAATTACAAGATATACAGCATTTGTTTCAGCATATTTAGAACAAATATGGATGTAGTTTGGACCAATTAAAGAACGTACTTCAATCCTTATGACATCACTTTACTTTTGCATATCATAAATCCATCAGGGCTTGAAAATCATGCAGCTTTTCGGTTTTTAGTATAAATGAAATCTCACCAAACTTTGATTTAGGTTCAAACCGCCAGGGAACGACCTGGTTATCCCACGCGTACACAGACCCAAATATAACTTTTCTCTTTTGTCGACTTTTCAATGCTTCATTGGCGTTCATCTTCCATTTAGCGAATTCGTCTCTCCTTTTTATGTTGTGACGGGGTCGCAGAGACGGGGGGTCATGACCTTTGTATAACCCCAGAAATTCGTCTGCCTGATCCACACCAATAATGATATCACCTTGGTAACGATCGAGCTCCTCGATTGTAAACGTAGACTACAATGAATACAAGAACTTTATTGGACAGTAAACACGTGGTGATAAGAAAGCCAAATGTATTGTTTACAATAAGAGATAATGTGGACCTGTTTCTGAAACCTTCTCTTTAAAATAATAAGAATTAAATGCATTCATTTATAATATTTATTTATCTATAGGTTAATTTATTTATTTACATTGTTTCCTTTTTTCTTTGTATCTCTTTTCTTTTTCATTTAATTAATTAATCCTTATTACTTGTATTATCGATTGAGTTTAATTAAGGTTTCGATTATGTAAATTATGTGGATTAATTTTCTGCTCCGTTTACATTCGACAACACAATATGTTCCACGACTAACCGCTAAACGCAATTCTTTAATTCCTCTCTCTGTGGAGTTCGGAGACTGTGGAGAACTTAAAAACAATTGAACCCAGAGCAAGCCAACAGTTTTGTTAATTTGACCTCTATTTTGTGAAAACTCACCCATTTCTTTCCTATGCTAAGGGCCAGAAGAGCGGACAAGTGAGCTGTCTTACACCAGACCTCAATGCGTTCTTCGATAGTCTCCCCATGGAGGTATTCAGCCAAGACCGCCTGGAAAGTAAAATATTTCGCATCACTTTGTTCTCTGCCTAATAGCAGTTTATGCAGTCATGAAGCTGTCGATGTGGGATATTCCGACCTGTATTTGTTAACATCAACAACATGGTAGTTAAATTGAAATCGTAAGTTGTCGCCGTTGATAATTCCAGATTCTAAAGAATTTCTGAGTTATCGTGTACGTCAATTTACATCATATATATGTTTTCGGTAAATAATTATGGAAGTCCAATACGGCCATCAACTTGTCAACCTCCACAGCTTGAGATTTGACATCGCAATTTGTGTTGGCCACATGGAACATTCGATGTCCGCAATGAGCTACAATATCAAACTCCTCTTCGCTCAGGGTTCGTGATGGTCTTTTTTCCGGTTCTTCGGCTGACGGTAGTGTAATAAATCTTAACTCACGAAGATTTGACTCATTACTACATGCAGATATTGATAAAGATAGGGGGTCGTGCAGCCCTGAGCCTCTACAGCTCAGTCGGTTAGAGGCCTGAGACAAGAAACCAGAGGCACGACCTCGAATTTCTCTTGCCTGCCTGATTGGTTTAACGCTTGGTTGTTTCCAGCTTCTGACAGCATTTCAACAGAACAACAAATACAGAAGTAGCCAAGTCAGCACATATAAAGTTTATCGAAGTTGAAGGGTTGTAAAACATGTTAAAACCAAGATTGTGTTACTGTTAATAATATTTAGCATAACAACATTGTCAGCCACCTGCATGAGTAAGTGTTGCATATAATAACATTCTAACAGCACCCGCAAAAAGCCTTAATAGTATCGCCATTGTCTTTAATTGATCCTTTTGCTTGAATAAGGGAATAAGCACAGATTACTTGGATAAATAACTGACAAAATTAAAAATCATCTGGTTAAAAGTTCAGTTTTCGAGAAAATAATAATATGACCAATGGGAAAGTTTGAAATTTTAATTATTAAAAACACTCACACTGAAATCGTATAAAAATATAATTTAAAATACAACACGCATTACCTTCATTCTTAAAACTTTTGACGCTAATTAAATCTCGTCCTGTCAAGATAAATTTAATTACAAAACAGCAACAATGCCAAAGGCATATTATTAATACACAGAATTATCTTTGTGTTTACCACTTATGTCACATCCCTCTTTGTTTGTTAGTTTGTTTGGGTTTTTTAATAATTGGATGCGTTTTAAAACATTTAAAGTTCAGTGCGACTTTTGTATTAATTTTCGTTATTCTGCCGTTTGGAGTGTTTATACTAAAAACGTTTATAATGTTATGTAAGTTATGAATAATAACGCCTTTAGGTGGTTGATGCATAACAACGACAGACTAAGTGCTAGTGGGATGTCAGCAATCCGTGATGTCCCTTCCTTCGGTGATCAGTTAGAAAGTCTACATATATATTCATTGAAGATGATATTAGAGGCAAGTCCCAATATAACCGTTCAGACACTTGTAAATTCCAACTGTCATTTATGTACTATTGTATAATACATTTTAAAAAGATTCTTCGGTACTTAATACGTAAGTGTGTGCAATTTGCTACAACACAGGCTATCATCTGTATTTGTATATGGATTTAGTGTCTGGAATATCATTATTATTATTAATAAAATTATTTTTGTGATCGATAATATATTTGCTATTACTGTGATGTAAATTTATTGTTCTAAATGAAAAGACGATGGGGGTCATTGTAGCTCCCATCTTATATTTAACCTTTGCGCTGAAGTTAAGACATTTGATTTTTAGTCTGACTTCTGTTTTAGTTTTAAAGCTAATAGTTTAAACTTCTGTTTCATTTTTGGAACTAACGGCTCAAACATGTATTTTAATTTTGACGACAATGTTCAGCATCCTATTTTACTTTGGACACTTACGTTTCAAATTTATATCTACTTTGGACAATATGGCCATTATAATTCTGACGACAAATTTTCCAAATCCTCCTTTAGTATTGGTGCTTACGTTTCACGCTTGTATTTAGTTGTTACGCCAATGACCCAAAATTCTTTTTGACTTTCGCCACTAATGGTTAAGACTATTACCTTAGTGGGGACGCCAGTGGTTCAAACTATTTGTTTGATTCGATGCTGATGTTTTGGACTACTATTTTATGTTTGATGCGAGCAGGTGCAAATTTCCGCTTAAATGTTGACGCTATCATTTCAAACTTACGGTACACTTTTATCAGGGAAATTCCTCATTACAAACGGGTTGACGTTCTTTAACAAATAGTGCTGAAATAATGTTGCTCTTGATATTATACTGTGGAAGACAACAATGGAAAATGAACAACAAAATTGAAAAACTTAGTGATACTTACGGCGTCCGATGAAGTTAAGCGAACTCCTTTCCTGTTCATCCTCTTATGTCCAAGGCTGACAGAGAGACCATTGGCACAGAAACTGAAGTCGTACACTTTTCCAAGCATCGAAGAATCTCGGATCGTTCTGGCTAAACGAGGATCAATGTGGAATTCAGTTTTACCCTCTGAATTAGGATTTAAAGGGGCCGAGTCCATAAGTGAAAATAATCCAAGAATAAAGAAGATGTAAGTCGCCATAGCAACAAATCCTATTAAAAATTGCTGCAAACGGAAATATTGAAATAATGATTTCGTCTCATGTATTGATTTAAAATGCACGTCGATACCAATGAAAACTAACGCTTAACCACTGACTATAACATATATCGCAAAAGTTTTACTGGAATTCGCTATCTATCACGGTTACGATGTTGACTATGGCATGGCTGTATAGATATAGAGTCTTTATAAACTCCCGGCAAGATCTTATCTTTATTTACAAATCACACATGTTGAACCTTTTAAAGTATGTTAATATTTTTTTTTATTTTGAAGGCGTTGTTTTAATGAAGTTTTTTTTGTTGTTGACAGTTTGGATCTATTTGTTCACTAGAGAAAACAAAAGAATCGTCGAGTTTGTCGGTTTTGGGTTTGGTTATCTTCATGCAATTTAAACTTCACGGGTTGATTTTTTTAATATATTCGCCGCTTGAAACTGGTACTACCACCGGTAACAATGCCGTTCAAATCGCCGTAAGGGTCACGTTTTACACACAACAAGGAAATACAGGCCGTATTGTCAAATTGCATAAAAAATATGTTACTCGATATAATGTCGTTAATTTCAAATATAAAAAAGGCATTACAATCACAACTCTGGGGATGTTAGCTGTTGTAACTAGCTTTCTCACATAAACCTGGCCCTATGTGATTGATATATTCATAATTGAATTCACTTTGACAGAAAATTCTACGTTCATGTAAATTTATCAAACTGGTTTAAATTTCTTTTCTCCCAAAGTTGAGCCACTGTTCGACTGTGTTTGTGAAATTGCCTGAATGAATTTGTCGCAGTTGTACGTTTTGATTATAGAAAAAGAACATAAGGATTGAACTGGCGTCTTCATACATATCTTTGCATCCGTGTGTATATGTTGTTAAATTGACATTCTACGTTCTAATGCGCAATGTTCACTTCAACTAACCAGTTTAGTTGCTCACGCATGTATGTTGTTCCACCTAACGGATGGAACGCGCCTTCTTGATCCCTTGTTAATTCGTTTACACCTTGTATTACAATTGTCTTCTTTACTGGGGAAATACTTGTGAACTACAATCACAATAGTTTTAATTCAAGAGAAAAACATTATTATTATTAAATTGTTTATAAACTTTAAGACTAATTCTGATGATAAATAACCGATATTTTTGCTTTCCTATGACAAAAATGAATAAGTTAATAAACATTAAACTTGTTTGGGTTTTCTTATCATTCAAGTCTTCAGCAGCATTTTAAGGGTTTCAAATTGTTTAATAAGAGTAAGAAATGAAGATGAATTTATGTATTTATATATTTTTCTAATGTATAGAAATAAAATATTTAAGAATAATCATTTTTGATTTTTTAAAATAAACTCTTCAACGACATTCACAAGCGGTTTTAACCGTCCAACCCATACTGAGTGAGCTACGGCGTGACGGCCTATGGCTTGCTTTACACTGGTCTGTACTATAAATAAACAACCAAAGTCAGATTTACCATATTATTGCTTCTGTCCTATATAATACATTTTGTAAAGCTCTTTCAATTTTTTGTAAATCATAAAACAATGTTTGCTGTCACCAAATAAGTTTGCTTCGGGGAATGTTCATATAACTTAAATAGTATTGAACCTGAATTAGTTAAATTAAGTAAAAGGAATGGACAGAATTTATCATATCAAACGTGGCATTTCGTTTATCTTCGTTTTTACCACGGAGAGACCCGAATCCAAGCTCATGCGTATTTCCGGTCAATCTTTATCTGTTTTACGTTTTTATTTCCATATTTTTTTTTTTTTACAGATTAACTGTTTTTCAAAACAGTCAAAACCCACATTAGAAGGAAAAAGAAAGTAAAAAAAAAAAAGAAAAAGGAAGCAACATTTGGGATGAAGAAAATAACTATTTACGATGTTGGTTCTTTATTCGTAGTGGTGGTGTTTTGGATGAATGTGGACCCCTTTTGCGTAAGTCATATGATAAGTGATACAACCGATAAATAACTACTTTAAATGAATATGTACTACTCAATCAGAAAAGAAAAAACCCAAACACAACAAGAACACCATCAGCACAACACTTCAAATCTCTGAGACAGAAATATATATATATATGTATTCTCACAACGGATGGGATTTTCCAGGGCATGGTGCCACTTTTAAACACAGGCCGAAACTGTATAAGCAACATTTCCCAATATTCTATGTGCTTGCCACATTCAAAAATATATATATTCAATCGCCTCTTCTGGACGATTATAAAACAATGCTGGTTAAAATAAATGCTAGATTTGTCATAAGATGTTTCTGCGAATATGTATGTTCCTATTATTTTTGAGCTTTGTGACAGAATAATGAGTAACATAAAATGGCCAAAGTAGGTACATTTCATTTTATCTATTTTCGCCTTAGTTTTTTGACATGTATTCACAATACATTTTGTGTTTTACTTTTAGTTTCTACAAACAAATAGTCCACTGTGTTCTAGATTCAGAGTTATAAATTACACTTCTTGCGTATTTCACCAAATTTATCAGTGGAATTATACGATGGTATTTAAGTACACGGTGCACAGCAGTAACAGGCAGAATGCCCAGCACTGACAACGAGGATTTATCGGGTGAGTTTGCCACCTATTTATTACCTGTGGTGACTCAACTACTATACTAGCGATAAATAAATAAAAAAAAGCATTGGCCTGTTTTTACCTTCGATTGAGTCGAACTAGGGACGTTTAAAAGATAATGCCATAAAGTGTAGAAACATTTAGTATTTCTATAATATCCCAAGTTTCTACACTATACGGCAATACCTTCAGCAGTATTGTGTTCGAACCATTCGTACAATTTACTTGTGTTGACTAACTTAATTTCGTAACCTTAGATTTAATTAATTCATTTTAATTTGTCATAAGTCATTAGCAGGAACCCCAAATACGCATTTTCTGGATCCTATGAGGATAATGCACCGATTTGTTGTGGTGTGTTTGTATTACGTCCCGTGACTGTTGGAGCTGTCCTGTCTTGTCTATGTTTGTTGTCATTGGCGTCGAGTGAGGGTTCGTTCGTTCACCTATTAAGCTGGCACGCCGTCGTATGAGTGAAATTACCTTAAGAACGGCGGTTCATCCGACTTAAGCAAAAAACATACTCGATTAGTACTGCAAGGGAATCTTTAAAAACAGGTGTTCTTAATATCGACTCAATAGACCAGCAACACATACAATTCTAAGAGATCACAAAACACAAATACTTTAATGAAGCAAATAGCCAATTAATAAATGACAGTAAACAATATAACACCTTTAGCTATTAAGTTCCGCTTTGTGCGCAAAATAAAAAAATATCAGCATTTTTTTATAAAGTGAGACCTGCTGTGCATGGTACGATGTGGCCAATGTAATTTCATGGCATAATGACCTAGTTTACGCATTCACATATGGTATGTGTATAAGTGACACAGTAAAGACGGAATTTTTTGCTGACACCATGCTTATGAATTTCTATGAACATACATGTATATAGTATCGCTATTGCAATACATCATTTTCGCTTGTCAGTTTTCCCAAATTAAGAGATTATATTAACTTCGAATATCCTTAATATCAGCACTCTTAAACGATAAAAAAAATTTATAAAGCTATATAAATACAATTTAATTTCCAGATATGATTATGTTTTGTGATAACTTCAACAATTGGCGACTTGAAATGGTGTTGGTTGATGCGACGTGAAGCTTACAGCAATTACAGTTTGGTTATCAGTTCAATCCATGTTGGAATACCAGTGGATTCCTGGCTTTCTTATAATAGGTTTCAAGATGTGAATGTGGACATTGAACGGATGAGGATCATCACGCATAAGTTGGTAGTATCGCAATAACTAACGTATAACTTGTTCCACTTCATTTAGACACTGCCATGATAGTTCTATATGGCTTATGGATTTTCAACAGCCGAGATCATTGAAAACTGTGCTCGTAACGTTAAAACGTTGGGTTTTTTTTAAAATAAATCTAGAAGCAGAAAATGCGAAAAACAGTGTTATTCGTGTTGGATTCCTTTGTCGAATTTCGTGTAATGCAATTATATTTGGAAAATACATTAATTGATGTTTAATTTTGACCTTACGGTAATCTAAGTTGCATTCACAAGGTGCGATTTTAGTTATGCAATTGCCTTTCTTGCATCATTATGCATACACCTTAGTCATTCTATTACGAACTTTTTGTTCTTGTTTCTGTTTTGTGACCGTTCTGGTGTACCGTGTATGTCCTGCAGAAGGCTGGTCATCGATTCTTGATCGTTCGCCATTGGTGTTCCCCTTATTGCGAATTGACTTCCTCGTAATTAAATACGTTATTGGTTAACAACCAAAAAGGATAAAATGAACAACGTTTTTTTTGTAAGTCATCCCGATATTTTGGCACAGGGTTGTTCCAATATCCTGTGTCAAACATGCGACTGTGTCCCTAGTTAAGTCTTAAATCATGTTCAGACAATTGTTAACGGTAAAGTTGTCTGGACCAAAGACGTCTGGTTTAATTTTAAACAGTTTTGAACATTATTTGTAATGTTTTATGACCAGTGTTTAGCAAGGATAAGTGGCTTAAGACTGGCATAGAGAGTTTAAACACTTTCCAGCAACCGGCCTCTGGACAACATTCTTCGAGTTTGATCAGGGTGCTGGGGCCAATGTATTCTCATTTCGCTTCTACGTTGATTTAACCAACAAGGCGTCTCAGTACTGTTTAAAAAAAACTCTTTGTGACTTAGGTTTGTAATATACCATTTTAAATACAACACTACAAAATGAACCCAACAACATTGTTTTAGAAATTAATGTATATGTCCGCCTTGTGTGAGGATATATGACAATCCAAAAACATAGTAAAACATAGAATACACGCAACATATACCTGGACTTTGTTAATGATATACCCAAGGAGATTATCATCAAGTGAAAACACACTTTTCTATAGAATGAACTCCGTGACGTAGGAACACTTGGTAGGTTGCCCGGCGAGGCGAATTCGCTACATGTAAGAGATTCTTTTAAAATGCAACTTTTTAGTAGGCCAGTCGATTTGTTGATATTTTGAGATAATGTGTCCACATTACGCGTCCCCATTTTAACTTTTCCGTGCGTATTATTAGAAGGTTTTATGTTTACAGTTGATGAGCCAATGTATTCAATTTCAGTTTATTATCCATTGTATTATTGTTGAAATATTCCATTTTTGATGCCTCTGTTAAAATCCACCAAGTCCTGTTATTGATTGATTGATTGATTGATTGATTGATTGATTGATTGATTGATTGATTGATTGATTGATTGATTGATTGAT
>JAVFBX010243325.1:0-10328 GCA_034783855.1 Mopalia kennerleyi | reverse complement strand
CTGACAATGCACTGAATCACAATTTTCAAACTTAAAATTAAAAGACTTCTAATTGGAATTTTTGTATAATTGTTTCAGTAAATACAGGCTAATAATGTGAATTTTTGTATTAACAAATTAAAAAAAAACAGACAAATTTTGACCTCGACGGGGCCGACCTACCTTAAAACAAACTGCCCTTTAGGCTTACCCAGAGGGGTAGCACTGGAGAGACAAAAAATGTTTCTAACAAAGAAAACACGTAATATCTCCTGGTTGTGTAAAGGGGTTAGTTACTGTTGGAGAAGGTATAGGCCTACATCCCTGTTTTTATTAAAAATAATCAAACTGACACAAGATTTTCTACCAATACGAGTTTACTCGCGCTCTGGATAAACCTAAGGAGAGACATCTAAATATATCTCAATCTCGCGTTTCCATCGACAATCTATTAAGACATATCGAGTCGTATGGATAAACTTCCCTAGAGTAAGGCGTCAAACACCAATCAAACTGTGGTGCATTTTAACATGACATACAATGTAAGTAGACCTATGTACAAACATATATTATCTTTCATATATACTTACATTACTCTCACAGAATAACTGTCTATATAGTGTGTGCGCATTTCTTGAGGCATTTAATGTTGAAAACAGAGCGATAGAATCTTTTGTAGGCAGCACTGAAAAAATTACACCGTATTTGCAGTGGAAAGTCCATAAATACACTTATTACAACCACTAAAACATGTTGAGATCAGATCTATTTAACTATGTTCAAGCACAATCCATGCAGTTCAGTTGGAAATATTATTTACAGCTAGAGTAAATGTTGTATTGTTTATAAAATCCATAGAAATCTACAGTTTTGAAGGCAACTTTTTATGAACACTGTTTCCACCATGCGGCTGTGTAGTTGGATTATTCTCCAATAAATCTCGCTCTTCTTATAAAGCAATTTGTCATAAATGAACACACTTCCCCTATTCGCACATCAACACTTCTCTCTCTTTCGATTAATTACATAATTTGTATCGATTTTTTTTTTATTTCATCAGAATCCGTTTGTCTAGTTATGTGCACAGTTTTACAAGCATAGGTTCCAACATTGTATATCACAGGTGAGTTTCTTACCAAATGGATTTCTAACACTTTCCAAGTGTTATAGTTTAGATTGTCCAGTGGAAGTTTCAAATAGCAATTTTCTTGTGAGATGGTTGTTCTGTTCCTATCTCTCTTCTGGAGACCTCCGAACAACCACTGGTGAAGGTGAGGACAACAGAATTTGCAGATTAGCTGCGGACATGTCCTGATCGCCATCAATTTCATCCAATGAAGCTTTGTCCTTTGCGGTCAAAGTTTGCGTCCGAGTAGGACTTCGAGTTGTTAATACTGCTACGGCACTTGGACCGGAGCCGTGGATGACAACCCGTGGGCTCGTGGGTGCACGCCCGCTGGTCACATGACTCGAGTACGGGCGCGGCTTGCCAAATTCGTTTCGAAGTCTTTCACGAACGCTTAAAACGTCAGAGCGGTTCTTTGGCTTGCTCAGATCGTTAAACATCTTCTTCCGGTTTGTGTGTCGTTTGACGGGTTCGTGCGAACTAGGCTCTGGAGAATCCGCTCTGTGCTTTTCCATGTCCCCTTCGTGTGCTCTGTTGGCTAGCTGGTGATTCCTACCGACACCTTTTTTGTGCGCACCAGCATGCTCATTTAGACCTGTAGGATCTTCTTGAACCTTTAGTGGCGCCTTTGCAGTTTTTGATCGTTGTCCATATTGTCTATGCATGCTCGGGGATCGAGGTGAAGTACTCGATTGGTCCATGTGCCTCCGTGGGTTCGTCCCCGTATGCATTTTCCCGCCATTAGATCCTCCATCACCATGCAAGGAAAGCATATGAAAGAGATCCGCTGTGCGAACTTTCCGCGAAAATTTAACGGCTTGTCTTCGGTCGTGTTCCAACTCCTTCTCTACTACTTGTCTGGCGCGGTCATACTGTTTAAGTGTATGACCGAGTCGAGTTCCTTCTCGGACTAAACTCTTAATCGTTCCGTCCTCGAACTCTGATCGTTTGACCTTGACCTTAGATTCTGGAATCCGAACGAACGGCTTTCCTGTTATGCTATGCATCACGTATATATTAAACGTAGCTCGCAATCCGATTACTGTTTTTCGGGACTGATTTGCATCACTGAACACTCACTGTTCCACAAGTTAATATCCATGTTTCCTGTCGCCTTATGCTTTATATCCAGCTGCTTGCCTTGGAAGTTTTATTATTAGAAACCCTGGAACATGAAATGAAAATGAACTCTATATGTCAACATGGACAACAACAACAAAACACGATATTGATACAATTACAATTATCAGAACAACAATGTAAGAATATATCATGTCGCAGCTTAGTCTAGGTCTTTTCCTTTCCAGTAAACATAATATGACTTCATATTTACCAAGGGTCGATATTGGATTAATTCCAGTAAACCAGAAAGAATGTGCTTGCCAATTTTAATTAATGTAGAACAACGAAAGTGTCTGTCAATCACATAGCTTTCATTAAACAACGTGTTCTACGTTTAAAACAAATTGAAACAATAATTTTAAATTAGAAATTTGTGGCAAAATTTCCAGAAACTCAGCATTGATAACTCCCTTGAAATATGAATCTACAGATCTGTAGTTTCATATTTCAAGGGAGTTATCAATGTTTAGCATTGTGATGTCTGACGTTATATAGCCAAAACTAGGATATTTCACCTCTCATTGACTGTGTTTGGCGGAACCCCGGGCGGGAACATTACCACTTAAAGCCACTCCGCGAACTTTATAATTATTCTATCGCAGTAAACCTACGGACATTTGCATTTGAAACTATATAGGATCAACAATTCCACCCCTGTAAACGATTATTTTCATGTATTTTAAAGTGGCACATAGCTTTTTCGGTGTGCCATTGTGTACATGCATTCATGAGACGTCAAAAATTCACTTCTCATTCCCAAATTATAGGCCATCTCAGATTGCCCCCTCCATGCATGCTTCTGTTCATTTTTTTTTGTGTCTTAATATATTAACACTATGTTATTCTCCAAATAGAGTAGTTTGTATACAGGAGTTGAGTTAAATTCATAGAACATCCACTTAACATAAATCCCAGTTATCAGCAGACCGGCTCTGAGGTTATCTCGCTGATTTGTTACGTATTTTAATGTCTGTGTTTGTTGGTCACTGTTGGGAGTTTCGTTTCTACTGTAGCGGGTTTCGGGCATCGCTTTTTAAAAATAACAGCTACAGCAATGCTTTATCTGAATAATGTTTGTTTGTTTGTTTGACAGGGATTTAAAGCCGCATTTAAAGTAAGCTTTATCAGCTCTGTGCTGTGGTAACGGCATCAGAGGATACCTGTAATTTGTGGCGGTTTCATTGGTGGTCGTGAAACAAAGAAATAAAATTCGGACCTGTAAAATCCCCTGACTTAGAGCAATGTGTATCAAGTAAAACCATACAGAGTTTATTTGACTATAGGGGAACATTAATTTCTTAACGGCGTGAACCACGTGGCATGGTAGTGGACTTGCAGTACACCGTCATAACATTTGTGGGATATAATAAAGCAAGGTATTCATTATCAATCAATCAATTAATCAAATTTCCGTGGGAGCAAAACAATCACATGTAAGATATGTAGCAACGGTGGAATAAAAATGTATTATAACGAGCTATTGGAGTTCAAAGCGTAGCCATGTCGGTTATTTCGACACACCATCTCGGCTGAATTGTCGTCTCTGCACATGTAAGCCTTCCGTTGTTCCTGTACGCCTGATTGGCTGCTACAGTCTCCCTTGCTGGCATCTCTCTACTTGCGAACTGCTGTAAAACCGCGATAATTCTTAAGATACAATATATCAGCCGATTCAAAGCAATAGTTAATGCAACAAATGTTTATATCTGCACACACAAAAAATCGTACAAAAATCGGTTAAATCGGTCATTCTAAAATAAAATAAATTCTTCTTCCTAGGTCGAAAGATCGACTTTAAGATACACTCGGGCCATCTTGTTTTGCACTTCTTTTATTTGCCGGGCTGTGGCATAATCGAAATGGAAAGATAGAGGAACTTTTTTTTTCAATGGTGACGGTTGATTGCTTAAACTGCTCTTGGCTTTAATCCGGGTCTAGTACAACACAATATTTACTCATACCTGCTTTGAACGTTGTTAGCTAGGGTTAGTCTAGACTAAATTGACTCTCGTATATTGGATGTGTCGGTCAACCCAAAGTTGCATTCAACAATTATGCAATATAAGCCTAAGACATCTCCAGTATACTCTCCCAGAGCCCTGTTGTTTGTTCTCCGGGAGCGAGAATCTCCGGGAGTTCATTCAAACAAAGTTTTCAAGTGAAGTTTATTTTGTTCACATGCATCTTTGTTTCTTGCTAGTGACGTAGAGTTCAACCTTCTAGATGATGCTATATCGTTTGAGTCACCAATCAAGAAAATATTGCTACGAGAATTCAAAAATCCTTAATAGTATTTAGAAACTTCCCTGAGAATGTGCAATAATTGAACAGCTATATTGGTTTTTTATATCGCAGAATATCTGCGATATCAAGGCGAATTCGACATCAATCAAAAAATGCTCACAGACAAAACAGAATGGCACTATTTAACACCCATAGATTTCCTTGTTTCATTTTTATCACATAATGGTTGTAAATTGTTATAAAATAAGCCATATTTGTCAACGCGAGTATGTCAAGTGCTGTTTCGTAGCGTAAAGTGATAAGCTTTGTAAACTATATATTAACATTTGACACCAAGATATCAGTTCTATTTTGACGATAACCTTCGTATGTTCAACGTGGCCTGTGTTTTGAATGAACACAAAATTTGATTTGATCACGTTCTATAGATATTCGTGCTATATGTAACCGGCTAATGTTATATAAAAAAAACAGGATATCGTTTTACTCAAAGCTAACAGTGTTTTAAATAAATTTATCTTAATCATACACGTCCGGAATTGGACGAGTGACGAAAACGGCTCGCTTGCGCTGTTGATTCTGTTATCGTGCGGGTTCTTCAAAAAAGTGTGCTATGGAGTCGTCAGAATTTTCACGCTAGCTGATATAAAATTAAGCACTAAATTCCTTGTTGTTTTCTGATTTGTGTCGTATGCAGCTAATGAGAGAAATCCCGCATGCAAAATAGCTTCAAAGGCGTAGGATTACCGTCAGAAGATTAAAAAGTGTACGAATACCGAATCCATTTCCAAATGAAATGTTAATTTTTTCACCAAATGCAAGCCAAAAGATGTTTTTTAAACCAGAAATTGAGATAATAGATAAGCTGAATGAGATAAGTAACATATATGTCCACAGGATATAGACGTTAGGTGCGAATACGTAGATTATATAGACCATATAGTATATAGAGATATGAGGAGCAGCTGTACCAAAATTTTAGAAATAAGGCCTGCCTCTGAATACTAAATAACGTTGAACCTGCTCGATCTAATTAGCGCAGAGGACATTTTTGAGCGAGTATGATACTGCTGAGAAATGATTGATTTTGACATGAAAATGGACGCCGAATGGTCGTTTTACGTGTCGGTCTAACCAAAAATTGTTCAAGGAAGAAAACGAGATGGTTTAAGTCAGGGTAAGGCCATGCAATGTTTATATATTGGAAGATAAAGTGTCGAATCATGGTAGCGTTCTGCTATTGCTATAGGTTATAAAACGTATAGTATAGCTAGCTAGATGTGTGCTTTAAACAATTCAAGAAATCCGGTAATATACTCACTTGATATAAAAATGTAATTCGGCTGAACACGTTTTCCACATTGGAATAGGCTGTAGTGCTTGGGTTGCAAGATACCGGGTACAGAATTCCTGTATAGGCTCTGTGTAGTTTGGCTTCGTTTCTTATTACAATACATGAACTAATTTTTACATATGCAAACACTTGAAATTTTTTCTCGATTCTCTGAAATCTAATTCTCACGCCCAGTGTGTCAAAGACGAGATTGAAAGGTAAATGCCCAGGTCAAGTGACCTAAGCCTGCTCATACGTGCACGCCAGATTAAAACGTAAATTAATCCATTATTTTGAAACAAGTAGATGCAATTAAGCAGGCTTGTAAGCAAGAACCCTTCCGTTTATCACGTTCAAACACGCTCCATAAGTTTTACAAATCTATGTATAAGTGCTATTATGGTGGAGGCATGTTAAATTGTCTTTCTCTAAACGGCTTATCCGCGGTCTAAATTTACGGCAGACATGTTGTCTTGTTGTGGGTAGGCCTATCAATAGTACCACGACCGTTTGCAAGTTTCTTTTAGGTTGTGGTAAAAACTGTATTTGCATTTAAGGGGAACTAAAGAACTCGTCCGAGGAGGGTGTGTCAATGATTTATCTTCTTGTTCTCGACAAATAGTGATATTTATATTTAAAAAAGCCTACATATCCAAGATAACCACACTTGTCAACATTACCCCAGATAGTCGTTATTTACCATGATCGCTCAGAGTTTAAAAATTGAAAACGGATTTTTCGATCCAATTAACGGCATATTGAGTTTAACTTGGTTCAAGATTTATTTCCTCAATGCTTGACAACAGAAGTTATTATATTCTTATGTTTTTGGTTTATACCAGCTTCTAATGTTAACAAACAAGAATTATTCTGTCTTGATTACAACTGATCGCGGCTTTTTAAATGGCTGGTGACATCAGTTTTAGTCACAGGTGAGTGGTTGTCCTACAGGTGGTCCAAGTCGTTATTGTTATTGTGCTCAGCGGAGTAATATACACAAAATGTGCCCTGTATATAGCCCAACCACACACAAGCAAGATCAATGTATACGTAGAGTGGCTACTTTTGGACAATTTTAGAGCGTACAGTATTGTACGGGGATTGTTAGCGCTAAAATGTTGGTATGTACATTTCTATAGTAGAAATAAACGTTTACCGTGTCCATTTCAGCAGTCGTTCGTTTGACATTTTTGTTATTCCCATTGTTAGCTATTTAGGTATTCACTATTGTGTTGGGGGAATAGGTATATGCTGCATTTGGTGTATTGTCCATTTGGTCGGGTCAATCGTTTCTTGACACTTTTGTGAACTGTTCCAAATATCCTTTGCGTTGTGTGCCCAGTGTAATGTACGTATACGAGCTTGTACAACAGGTATTTGCGAATACCGGATAAGAAACTTTATATAAAAATAAAAAATACAACAAAACAACAACTGAATATATGAAGCTATGCTGTTAACCCTTTCTCTCATCCTGCGTGGCGGAATGGTAGAGCTTTTTACAGCTACATAGTTTAAACGCCCTGGACCATGTTATCGTTCTGCATCGGATTTGGGGGTAGAGTAATAACATTTGAATTAATAAAGGGATAAAAAACATCGCTTTCTTTCGAATCAAAGATCCGTGAGATTGTTTCTCGGTTAGCAGGTTGCGCATAAAATCGCTTACTTTTAACGCTATTTATTATGTAGGAAAGCACATCTTTTGTTGTTGGTTCAAATCAACGACTAGTTCAATTAATATCCATTCGAAAGAAATCCATTTCCAATTAAAATGGTCGTTGAGTGAATTCATATAGCTTTTACGTTCACAAAACCGGTTACTTTCGCAACACAAGCAAACTGCGGAACCGCCATCTTGGCTGTATCGCTGTTACCATGAACAGATGAGTAGGCTAGGATTCATGCTTCAATTCAGCTCTACAACCCTTTTGTAGCGACCTTAAATGCATATTTCATGAGTGGATATGCTAATTACTTACCTAGCTTCACTGTTAATTGTGTAATCTCGGTTACTCGATAGAATGAGAAAATGTGCGACTGCCGTAGGAAGATGCTAACCGAGTAACACATTCACGGATCGCTGATTCGAAAGAACGCGATGTTTCTTATCCCTCTATACTAATCCAAGGCTAGAAACGACTTTATACAGCTACATTTATATTAACTATATTCTGTGCCTTTTTGTGATGTAAACACGCCTTTTTATTGGGAGATTTAAGATCGTCTTTGACATGAAAAATGTATCCGTAAGTTCAGTCTAGGCCTACGAAACATTATTGGACAGTATTTAATTGAATGCACAATAGTCGGTTTTAGCAAAAATGTCAAATTACCATGCAGTTATTTATGTCCATTCAAACTCCTTATCTCTAGATAAGGGTACATGATAGACTATTACGGATACCAAATTCTGCATCTATATGCTTAATTTCTTCTTTTATTTCCCTGCACTTATTGTCAATTTCGTTATAACTGACTTTCTGATTTTCTTCACGTTTTCTACCGATGTGTGGCATCATGGGCCTATACAACTTATAGCCAACGTTAATCAACTACCTTTGTCATGTATATAGTACGTTTTAAATCGTTTGAAGTACATGTACAACAACGACGTTCAAGTGTCACTTTAATAAACTAACTATGGAATTTGAGTTGCTTGATAAATTAAAATGTATTTTTCCACCGACCTTTCCCGTTGATTAAACGTCATAAACCACAATCAAATCATTGAAAAGACTGTACGTTTAACAAAGAGTTCACGATCACTATTCCTGTGTTTATGATGAATATTCAAGGCGAAAACAATCGAAATGCACAGACCAATATTTGTACTTTCATGTCAAATTTCGTAAATTTATTTTCTGTTCGCAAGGTAAAAGACTCGATGTTACAGTTCCGCGAGTATAGTACCTAATAGCAGAATTAATAACAAATATAGCAGATTAAATCACTTATAAAGCAGATTAAATCACTTACTGAATCACTAATAGCAGATAACTTTACCAATAGCAGATTAGAAATATAGACCTAATCTTAATTATAGCAGGTACAACTTAATCCGTCTTTGATCGACCATCAGTCCCGGTTCACATGAACTTTAGGGAGGAAATAATATAAGGAGTAGCTTGAGCCCGTGTTCAATCTTACCGTTATAGAATAGTTTGATTGCCGTACAAAATATACCTGAGTAACTCACTTGAGTCTTTGGTCGAACTGGATGGTTCAGCATCGACACCAAACAGTAGAGATCGGTAGGCCTAATGTTCAACAATATATCAGCGGGCACATATCGTTTAGGTGATTTACTGATCTTCCCATTCGACACCTCAGGACAAGTATATATGCCACCACTGTAGTAACCTCTGCAGGTTGTACGCGCATGCATTTCAATAGGTTTTTTTACTATATATCGAAATTTCTTCGCATCAGACAGTTACGACATGGGGTTGTTACATGCAATAAGCATATGCTTACCTAAAACGGAATATACTAGATATAAACGTGGAATGTAATAACCTAGAACAGCCTGGTTTTCGTAAAACAGCATGGAGTATAGTCTTAACGTACCATACTCTAACATATGCTATAGATTAGAAAATATATAAGTTCCAAGTAAACAGAGCTGCAACAAACGAAATTAACAATAACATCAAATATTTAAGGTAGACCAATTTAGGCCATATTTTAGGAGAGTTTACTCAAAAAAACACTATCCACGCCACTGGCGACAAACAATAGCAAAACAGAAAAAATCAGTTTAATAAAAAGACCTCACACACATATCGGTTCGGTGTTGCCCTTGAATATATCCGAGAGGCAGGTGGTTCCATTCGCTTAACTTGCGCATCCGCACTTTAAAACCGGACTTTCCGAGGAGTCCATTCTGATCGGTAACCTGGGCATCCAGATTTAACCGTTGAGAGCGATCAAAAAGTCCACTCCGACGTATTCCAAATAATTTTTTAAAATTTAAACAATTTTAAAAAATTATTTTAAATTATTTTTTTTTTCACCATCAAACCCCAGGTAATTGGACTTCGTTTGTGTTAAAAAAATATAATTTGATTAAATCCTAGACCAAACTGCATTAATTAGAACCAAAACTTATACCAATCTGTAATTATCTGCACATTAAACACAGTAGAGAACAAAGCGGTATATTTAAAAAAAAAAATAGCTTGCAGATGAGGTTTAACCTGAAGTAAAAGTTCATCATGCTTTATTAATTTTATGTCCGAAGAAATCATCTTTGAGCATAATTATCCTGAATAGCACCTTCCTGATTCCTACTGCATGTGTAGCAATAGATAAGGTTATCTGTTTGTTTGATTGGGGTTATTTTACTCAGCTTCCTACTGCATGTGTAGCAGTAGATACAGGTTATCTGTTTGTTTGATTGGGGTTATCTTACTCAGCTTCCTACTGCATGTGTAGCAGTAGATACAGGTTATCTGTTTGTTTGATTGGGGTTATTTTACTCAGCTTCCTACTGCATGTGTAGCAGTAGATACAGGTTATCTG
>JAVFBX010243314.1:0-10329 GCA_034783855.1 Mopalia kennerleyi | reverse complement strand
TAACACAACATTGCAAAAAAACTAAGACAAATAACAAAAAACTGAATGAAATATGTGAAGAGATGGTGAAATTAGAACAGCTACGAGAATGTGCCTCGAATCAACTGGTTCCAACATTGTACCAAGCACTGGAAGATATGAAGAAAATTGAAAACGTAGATCCTGATATACTTGCAAAAGGAGTGGGTATTATATGCTGGAGAATCAGCAGAAGTTATATGGCGCTAAGGCAATACGTTGAACAAGGCAAGATTGCTGAAAAAGGAGTAAAGTACATGGAAGAACATTTCGGCGACAGAGTATCCAAGTCTCGATTCTACGCGTTTCTACTATTCGATTGTGGTTTGGCACAAAAAGAACTTGGCAACTACGAAGATGCGATTAGATTTTTGGAAAGATCACTCAATGCTTCGGATCTTGCGACAGATTACAAAAACAAGACAGATCATACGAAAACTATTCATGATAATTTGGAGTGGTGTCGAAGACAATTAAGAGAGTGAGTAAAACTTTCTGCTTGAAAGTGAAACATTTGATTGATATTTGTTTTAATTAGCAACAAATAATCTCTCCTTTCTTTTTCAAGAAATCCTTCAGCATCACGTGAACGAAGTGATCGTCATATAAGTAGGTTATAAATATTGTGAATAATAAATGTGTAGTTCAGCATCATTTTATAATTTCCATATTTTACAACTCTTAGTTGAAGCACAAAGACAAGTTTCTGTCACTTACAACGTGTTTCAGCCTGGAAGTACATTTGTCAACGGAGTTACAAAGTATGTAACTATATGTTCGTTGCTGCATAAACTGTTGAAAGTAAATTCGATTTTGTAATTGGAATATTCCTTAGGATTCACATGCAAAATTATACAAAATACAGAGTCCTTCCGTTAATATAAAAATTATAAGACAAATAAAATTAAAGTATGAAGTCTAGATACGGACAAATCTATATTATTTGTTCAATATGAATTTTGTTTTTTTTCTTTTTAAAAAAAATAACTTTCTGGAGTGTATTTGTCAAACACTTCATATTGAAAAAAAATGCTTGTTATTCGGGTTCACGTATGATTATGATTAGCCGCAGGATTAATACGCTTTGTTTAATTAAAAACTTCGCTTTGTTTTCGATAATTTAATGCATGAAGAAAAAGAATATCCTTCTGATTTAGAGTAAGTCAAACATTCCCATCTCCGTCTTGTAATCATTTTATATGGTTTACATGTAATAACACTTTGTGCATTGTCAGAATTATATTGTTGCTCCGAAAATGAAACACTGTGCATGTGAGTGAAATAACATTAAGTACTGCGTCAAAAAAATGAATTGACCACAATAAGACAATTCCAGTTTTGCCAGACATTAATAGGTGTGAGCATCGGATGCATTTGATATATAATATATTTATAAACTTTTTTTTCCAATGGTCCTTCAGGCAAAACCGAAATTAAACATACGAAAATGGAATAGTTTTATCCATAAAATTATCAATATGCTTAATTTATTTGGGTGTTTGTTTATTTTCAGAATTTAATTTATTTTGGAGCTCTGTTGTGGATAGGAGTTTTGCCATGGTCAGAAGCGGGGTGTAAGTTATTTTCAAATATCAACATTTGTGTTTCACAAAGTAAATGACCTGGTTTTCAAACACAATTGGATATTAAAAGCGATCAGATGTGCTTCAAAACATGAAATTAGAATCTAAAACAAAATGGTGATTAACAACAGGATTTTTGTCACGTATACATTTCTAAATCATTTTGAATCTAAGACCGCTCGTGTCCCAGTAATACGTGCCTTGGAACCTATGTTCCATTTAAACCTCATCTCCCCGACGCAAGACTGATGTTTCCGCCAGCCTCGTGCCAGACCTTGCCTCCACCATTGCTTGTCGGTGGTGAGACAGGGATCAAAGGGAAATAGCTCTAACGCATAGACCAATCAAATACATATACCACTTTTCAAACGGCGTCTCGATTCTGCCGCAATATCATAGTTAACAGGAGAGGAACGCAATCTTCTCTTCAAGTAATTGCAACATTTAAGCTCATTCTCGATTCTCGATTTGCTACTACAACAGTTGCATCGAGTTTCTACGTCATTTAGTAAAATCGAAGGTCACTGTTAAGAGGGATGTATGGCACTAAGGCTTAGCACAGCAGTGTGTTGCCGATCATTGCTTAGGAGTGTTTTAACATGTATAACTTAATGGGGAAGAAAACAGAAATGTATGGTCAAAAGGCAAGGTCAAATTATACACAGTAGGCCGTTAACAAAAATGGTGGGATTATGAAATTAGCCGTTTTCCACTGAAAGTCGCTGAAATGTTATGAGTAAAATGTATGGTGGACATCATGCTCCATGTTTATTTTTATATATTTGTTACATAATATAACCCAATCACTCAAAATTTAAACAACACAATACCCTCGATGGTCAGCGGCTTTTATATTTACAAATTACGTTTCTGCGGAGGATTGCCGGAAAAGTGTCGCTGCCAATGACGCCTATTAGGTTATGCCATTTGGGGGTTTTCATGTTGTAGTTGTTAATAGCTATACACAGGCTGCCTTAACAACATATTAGTCGGGATTCAATCAAAGTCTGTATAAAGATTTATACTAGAAACAGCTAGCTAATAGGGGATTTTAATTGGATGTTTAGAAGTTAACCCTGTTCTGGTAGACCTCGAGAAAGGGGCGTCCTTGTATCAGAGGCTATACAGAAATGATTTGTCTAAGATTATAGCCAATGATTAATGAGAGTACAAAACGAACGTTTGCTTGCTTGTTTGAGGTTTAACGCCGTTGGTTCACTCGTATGATGGCGTAAGAGCCCAATTGTATTTCTTTTCATTTAATAAATGTATATTTAACTACTTCTTATCGTATGTATGAACATATCATTTTCCCCTCACTTAAACATACTGCTAATAAATGTCTCCGTGTTGCTAATGACTGTTCGACTGTATCGGTTTCACATAAGAGACCCCAGTCGTGACTTTGTTGTAAGCCTGGCGGATTACTGGTCTTCTTTCAACGAACCACTCATAGGTCTGAGTCACTCCGTCGATTACAGATATACTTAGGGGGCACATTGGGGTCGTTCCGGCAATGACGGTGTAGTTTTTGCAAGCTTTCCTCCCAAATTTTCGCCTTATTTATGTTAGACTAGTATGAAGAGAATCATCCGTCGTCACATAGGTAAAATACCATTTAGTACGGCATGAAACCACAATCAAACAAAGAGTTAAATAAATTAGTTTTGTATAATTCGCGGTCTTTTTCAGATGCCGACTACGACGAGCTGTGTTCTGCTGCGTCGGACTGTGACCAATCTAGAGGACTCGTACTATGTGAGAAAGCGTACGATTCCTGCTCCAAAGGGACATGTCAGTGTGCCAGCGACAAAATATATAGCACTGCAGTTAGAATGTGTGTAATAAGTAAGTATTGTATTTTGACCAGTTTGGTGCCCTTTTTCAGATTTATATTTGTATTTAACTCTAGATTCCACAGGGGATACATTCATGTACTTCATAGTGACATTGGTATGCGTGGGTGAGAGAACAATAGGCGTTTATAGTTAATATGAAGGATAGATCTAATACATATTATCCAAATATACATGAGACTATCTTAGTAGGTTATATAGAGCACTCAGGGTTCGTTGTGCGAATTTGGCATTTATGTAAGAGACATTATAGACTATGGGTGTTGCCATCAGTTTGAAAAAATCTTTAATTTTTGCAATGACATTATTGACAGAATCGTTGACATAAAAATCCAGAAATGCGATAGTCCACACTCATCAAGAATATTCTTTATGTGTAAAAGCCACGGTAAATGAAAAATCGCCTTCTTGTGTAATATTAGCCTACCATAAGACAATATAACCTGCGTGACACAGTGCATTCATCTTTACATGTTAATTCCAACTGAAGAAACTCTAATTTAATTCACCATACACAATTACATGTTTGGACGAACTCCTTATATTTAGCAAATTTTTACAATATTTCAAATAAAAGACCTCAACAATCGATAGGTTTTCGTCGCCCTATATTGCTGCACCGTGCATTTGTATAGGAAGAAATAGTGCATCGACAGTATTTAGCCTGACATTAATAGGTAAACAGTTTCCTAGATTCAAAACATACGGCTTTGTTGGCCTGGTCCCTGTGATGCTTAAGAGCTTTGTTGGCTTTTCCATTATAATTGAAAATTAGTCTAGCTAGGAAAATGAATCGACAGCGTCAAAAATGGTATTGTCAAAAGTCAGGATAGGGAAATTTCGTATTTTACCCCTGGAAAACCCAGTTACATGTACTTTGGTTTTAGACGCGTTTACTTCAAAATGCCAAGTTTTGCAGTAAATTTAAAGACATAGTGCTGCTTGAAGATCGAATTGGGATTCTGCTAAAATCACTGTATCATCAGCATACAGAAAGATATACAGCTTAAGGAACATGATAATGTCTTCGTCGTCGTCTAATTCATGCACAATAGAATCTAGATAACGTGATATTGTTTGACATAAGTCGTTCAGAAAGAGGCGGAAAATAAGGGGTAAACAGGTCTAACCTTGCCGGATTCCCATATTGCACTGGAAAATGTCATTCATACTCATTATAACCAGTAGAAATTCTCCGTCTATGTGGTATTTTAATAGTTTATTTCTTAGTGCTATCCAATTGATGGAATCAAAAACCTTTTTGTTATAAAAAAGGACATACTGTTCTCTTCTTTTGATGCAAATACAAGTCTATCAAACATTTTAAAGAGAACAAATGGTCTATGGAACTATACCCTTATCGAAAAATCAGCCTGTTCTTCACCAAGTATTCCTAAACTCGAGGGCCCACGGCCGTGGCGTAGTGGTTAGCGAGCGCGCTTTCTAACGACTACTTCGATTTACCGTTCACAGGATCGAGTCCGCCTGTCGACCCTCAGGTATATGAGTGAGACAAGATGTGGCTCCAGCAGTCGCGGGGGTGTTTTTTACGAGGTTTCCTGCCGGTTTTCCACCATACTAGGGCAAGGAACAGTGTGAAGTGGACAATCCGTCGTCATATAAGTGAACTACCCTTGAGTACGACGTTAAACCCCAAATCAATGCTGGGTGTAAACAAATCAATGCTGGGTGTACAGGTTACTAGTGCAAACAAAAGGACAACATTGCCAGAAAGTCAGAAACACAGTGTTTATTTGATGTCCTACTCAAGGGTATTTCACTTATATGACAGTGGATTGTCTACTTGTCACTGTTCCAGGGCAAATTCAATGGAAAAGTGGTAGTAAACTTTGTATGCTTAAATCAATACCCTTCTCCAACTAAACAGGCTATGCCTACAATACATGTATATAATATGTATCAAATCATTTCCTAAATTAAAGATGTTGGTTCAGATGAATAACAACTTAGTCTAAACTGATTTTGATTGAAGTGTATTTAACAATAATATGCTCAAGGATATTTCACTTATTATTTATAGGACAGCCGTGTTTTCAAACTGTACAGCCACTATTAGCCATACAAACAAATTAAAGGATATATGTGAATTGTTTTGGTCCTGTGGAACATTACTTTCTCCTCTGGACTGGAAACACAAGGGGAATTCAAAAGCGGATACAATTTAATTTCTAAGAATTAATCACACTCAGTGGCACAGGGATGGTGATTAATTTAAGTTGATGAATCATCTTAATAAATGCTCTAGACTATGAACATACATTCTACGCAATGTCATTAAACCAGTCTTGAGCTGAACCCATTTATTTAAACAAAACTTTCAAATAGATATATAGCTAAGCTGCTTTAAAAGGATTGGTTAAGCTGGAGAAATTGATAAACACAAACAGCTGGTTTTGTTTAAGATGCTGCCACAGGAATGGTCTCCCCAGTGATGGGCTCTCTGAGCAGAGAGAAGGTTTAAACCAGCCTGTAGGAGTGAGTACTCCACAAACCTTTCTGACTTCACCAGACAATAACTTCCCAAAAAGATTATTTTGCTGATGTGTGTGGATGATTTGATCGTTCACTGGACTGCAGACAAAATCTGGTATACTTAACCAGACTTGTTACACAACTGTGGATTTTCCCAAATAATGCAAAAATGTTGATGTTTCTTTTAGCCATTTTCCAGCAAACACCAGCAGTGCAGTCCTGTCTAACGGATGATCTTCCTTCCCTGTAAGGCCAGGTTTGAGCCCCATTGTTAAACTCAGATGTATGAGGGGAGGGGGAGGGGGGTCACAGAATATAGTTAGGTTTTAGCTTGGCTGCATTTAAGTGGTTTATTTGCTTGAGGCTTAACGTTGTACTTTTAAGGGTTGTTCACTAACATGATTATGGCTTGTCCATTTCACATTGGTCATTTCTAAAATACGCCACATAAATCTAAATGAAACCTTGTATAACCAAACCTTCGATTGAGGGTGATATCATGTGACTCACTCATATACCTAATAACCGGAATGAGCGGAATATTAAAGTAGGATTTAGTAGGTCAACACTCTGGCCACTAAACCAGCAAAATGTGCCTGTACGGTAGCATGAAAAGTGAACAATCAATCGTCACATAAGAGAAATACCCATGAGTACCCCAATCAAATAAGTCCATATTTGTTGTATATTCTAATGTATGGCGACAAACAGTAATCACCGGTTTTGAATTTCTTAAAGATGCTTAAATACCAAAGATTCCTCAATAAAAAAACAAAACCGAGTGGATTCGGTGTGTGAAAAGTCTGTATCCTCTGATGATTACAGAAACCAAATTCTGCATCCTTATTTTCAACTTCATTGGTTTAAAATCCCAACTGTGATTGTCACAAGTTTTTGCTACATAAGGAATAGCTTTGAAAAGGCCAACTTTTTAGGGGCCTTTATTTACAAATGTATAAGGCTTTATAGTCTGGTTTTACTTTAAACTGTTACAGCCTTTAAACTGTTTCTAAGGGTGAGCACAGTAACTGGATATCAGAGTTTCCTAATTTATAAGATGTTTTGAAGTTCCATTTAAGTAGATTTTACAGGCTTGGTGACAGAATCCTGTTTAAGTACATATACATCAGACTCTGTATACCACAAAACATTCCAAAGGGCCATTCCAAAGAGAGATATTTTTTTTTAACATAATGATTTTTTTTCACAATAAGAAAAACGGCTTGGCAGTTATTTGAGAAGTTTTCTGTTGCCTAATATATGATTGCTATTTGATTAGAGTTTTATGTCATCTGCATTAAAGTTTATTTCCCCTATAGTTTGATTGGTGTTTTACGCTGTGCTTAAGCGTATCTCACTTCTAAATATGACAGCTATGTATTCCAAAAATTATGACACTAGCACAACCAAGATGTTAAGCATTTCCATAATGTTGCAAAGTTAATTTTCCTCCAGTGCTGAGAAAAGACAGTATTGCTAGTCTTCAAACAAACTGCCCTTAGTCACAGGCCTATTTCCCTTATTAAATGACACCCGGTAACAATGGGTAGAGGAATAAACAGCCTGAAAACTCATCATGGTAAACCAATGATAAACATACATTTACATGTATGGCACCTAATATTTCAGGAAATTAATCACATTATACACATGTAAGCTAAGCTGCTTACAACCGGGATAAAAGCAAATTATTTATATTTTTACAAGATTTCCATATTAGATCAAAAGCTATTGAATTATGTCATTCTATCACCAGTACATGTACTGTTAAACTATGAGCAACTGACAGTACAAATAAGTAAGTACCAAACGCCTAGCATGCACACAACCTTTCTTTTTATTGTAGAGAAATATGTTTTGCTTGCCTCCCCCAGGATGGCATATTCATCATCAAAGAAGCTCTACGCAACAATTAGTTTCCAGGTAGTGCATAAAAACGGTGTACATGAGAAAAACATAACATAATTTTAAAAATGTACTTTATCATAAATAAATGTATAATCGAGGACACTTCCTGAGTTTAAATCAGCCACAAAGTGTTGGTGATTTATGGCGTAACATAAAAATATCTCATATATTGATGACTCCGGTAAAAACTAAATATTAATTCAATAAATGGTGTCTAAATTTATAAATATTTGTCAAACTTGTTCATTTTTCCCAACATGCAAGCAGGGTTTTGTCAATAACTTTTTTTTTTACATTTTAGTTGTCTTTAAATTAACTTTAATATCAATCACATCATGACATGTGTTTCCATTACAAGAAAGAATATTTCATACAGATAACAACTTCTTTGTTTATTGGTCACGATATTTCAATCTCAATTCTGGTATTGTTTTCCCTTAAATTTGTACCCATACATAAATCAAGATGCAATTGATTCCAAAGAGATGGGGAGAAAAATAAAAAGTTTTGTGTACTTGTGAATTCCCTCAAATGGCCACAAATGTCAATGATGCGTCAATGTAAGTTTTTACACTAATTTTGGTTGAGTCGGCTTTTGACCAGATATAAATTGAATCAAATTATCTTATTGATCAATTAATTTTTTTTACGAAATCAAATAGGCAATATTCCAAATAATGGAATAATGAAAAGTAACAATTTTAAGACTTCAACATGTATATTGGTGTGTCAGTTTGCCATGAATGTTGAAGTTAAAGTTTAAGCAAGCTGCCCTATTTGGCAGTATTTTTGTTTGTTTGCCAAAGTTACTCTGTTGTATTAATAATGTTACATCTGGAAACTTCAATATTGAGACACTAAGCTAAGCTTATGGATAATGCATTAGCTTACATCAGCCTACTCCAATTTTTCAAAACATTGCCTGTAATGAATGAGAACTTGAACTCCGTCTCCATGTACATCCATGTATTGAAGTATAATTTGAAAATCACTTAAAAAAATATTTCATAGCATCATATCTGCTACAAGGGGGGACAACTGCAAATAAACACACTTTGAAAACATGGTTATCTTCCTTTTTTAACAAGGGCAGAAGTGAGCCCAGCTCACTAACATTCCTAGACAATCACATTCTTCGACAATATGCAAATTAGGTCTCGTTATTGAAATATAAAAATAGTGTGCCCCTTAACATGCTTTACTACACTGGCTTGATTTCATACCTGGTGAAAACAGTCCACAAAATTTTGTTTTTGAATGACCATAAAAACTGCAATTCGAGAATCCGGTATGCAGGCCGTGTAAAAATGTTAGAATAATACATGGCACCATAAAGCTGGGTTTAAAACTCTGAATTGTTTCTTCAGTTAGGCTCCAGAAATAAAATGTAGACCACATCAGTCTTGGACATAGAAAATGTCTACATTTACATGTCAAATAAGCAAATAAGTTATTCTAGTTATTCTAAACTGTAGCAAAAGACATCACCAGTTATAGTACCTAATTTGGTTGCAAAATATTGAACAGTTCTCAAGATAGACTTTGAAAACCAAAGTGAGACAGAGAAACGGAGTGTTAATAGCCCCTGAGTAGTTTGTTGTGAAGGCACAGGTACATTAAGTCAATGTCATGCATAACATCTTTGAATAGCATTTAGAAGTTGATTAACTAAAAAGGCAAAATACTATATGGATGGCAACTTCTCATTTATTTTGACGCAACGTTTCATTGTGTATTCTGACATCGTTCTCAAGCATATGACTTGAAAACCAAAAAGCATATGCTTGAGAACGATGTCAGAATACACATTGAAACATTGCGTCAAAATATACAAGAAGTCGCCATCCATATAGTGTTTTGCCTTTTTTTTATGCCATCAACGATAGTTACACACAACAGAAGCTGACCAATCACCAATGGGTGAAGCATACCTCTTCAATGGCACTAGCAACAAACAGATTAACAAGGACTATCCCAGGGCTTTTAGAATACAAACCCATTACAAACAGAAGCATTCCAAAAAAAAAAAAATCAACAAATAAACATGAAGAAAATCTTACCTGTTTGTCATGAGTCTTTATCGTTGTCGCACCCTTTGGCTCCTCGTCTATTTTAGACCTAAAAACCTGACTCAGAGAGCGGAGTATTCTAAAGGGAGGGTTCATAGGGAGGGAATAGTCGGTCAGATTTTTTAACTTCTGTCTTCTGATGCTGGAGGATACTTTTTTCCGTAGTGTTCTCTTCCAAATATTCAGAGGTGCTTTGAATGATGTTGTAGAAGTCTCTCTCTGTTCAAATTAGGAAAATAAATAAATATAGTAACAAGAGTTTTAGTAAACCCAACATACGCCTTCGTGGGGTGTTCATGGGGTGAACATGGTAACCCAAGACCTGTCAGATTATGGCACGCAACATGCCATGTTCCAAGGAAGAATGCTAATGATTGGAGCCATCTGGACGAATGAACAAAC
>JAVFBX010243303.1:0-10329 GCA_034783855.1 Mopalia kennerleyi | reverse complement strand
CCCCCCAAATTTACAGATACTGGACTAGGGATGAATGAAAAGCTCAGCGTCTTTTTCCGTTGTTGACTAGCTGAGCGGAGACAAAACTGACTTGCCTTCATTCTGTCTGACGTCGAGGCTCTTCTTTACCGCGTTGAATGATGCATTCACTGACCTTAGAAAACAGAAAGTTTCAAGAACAGTGACATGCAATTCCCTTAGGAATAACCAGTTCAAAATTCTCATAGATACTACCAAGGCAGGCATAATTTCTGTCAGAAATGTCAGAAATGAGATATGCATATGTTTAACACTGCAATGGCAAATATTTTAATTATTGACTTAATTTAAGTAAGTTCCTTGATCCGAGGGCTGTTATGTTACTAAATCGTATTTAAAAGCGACAAAAACCCACTTTTAAACCGTGTCTTCACCTTTAACCTTCCAGTATAAAAGTTGTATGGTCTTTCCTAAATTTTAATCATTTCGTTTTCTTCATTGAAAACTTGTCGCTTAGATGGACCTTTTAAACGACTACTTGACATCAATTTCCTCGTCAAAATCAATAAATTATCAGCAGAAACCTGCTCGCTTTTAATCGATTTAAAATATCGACCCGAACTATTCGGCGGGGCATTCCCGGGTCTCTACCAGTTGGGAATCGTCACTCCGAGGGTATTCATAGAATATGACAGAGTGTTTCTTGCGAGGTACGAGGCCATATGGATTTAATACTATTTTTTTATTCAGAGACGAATTATTCCTAAAGGTTTCGAACGGCTGACAGTCGTATCTTCATTGATTGTATATGCCATTCAATAAGATACGTATTAGCATCCCGGGTCATTAGCATCTTGGGTTACGCGTTACATAGGCGTAACAAGTGTTAATTTGTGGCTATATATATAACTAATAAGATAAAGATGCTTACCGGGCGGGATGTGCCAGAAGTTAACAATAATAGGAACTATGTTCAAAACGCCTAAACTTCACTGAACACTTGTAAAGCAAACTTAGGTAAATATGTACGCTTTGTTGTTCTTTTGCTTCGCCTAGCGACAGCTTGCGTTAAGTATATGAAAGACACTGCTTTTACGGTAAAAGGGGGATAACTCCTGCTTGAAAAAGAATAGCACAGAGTTACTTCCCGTGAATGTGTAGTATGGCCTAAAATGTGACTTCAACCATATGAATATATTCATGTAACGATATAGATCATGCATTCCCGATAACTGACTTTTTAAGTATATAAAAAATATATAAGTATATATATTTGCATGGTGACACTATAATCTCACTTAATTGAAAAACGATATAGTTGTTTTAGTGTATGCGCTATAAATCTTTGCGTACCAGCAAGCCATAGACATTTAATTGATTACAGACCCTTGAACACGTCTCCTCTATTGTCTGATTAATATTTCGTACATAATGTAGCTGCCACCAAAGTTGTATTGCAAGTTGGGAATATTAAGCTTTCCTCTGAACTGGGAATGGCGTTGTGGGAAAGTTCTTGTGCATCTACAAGGGCACATTCCAGCACATTCCAACTGATACAGCAGCTTTACAAGACGGTTAATAACCTTTTCTATTGCTGCATACCATCCAAATGTTAACAAAGGATAGAAAGTGATGTCATTACTGTAATACTAACGTATTCGTTACGTAGCCTACGAGGCTAATTAAGAATGACTGTGAATGAAACGACATATGGCCCTTTCTACATATGTTACAATTACTTCCTCGCTCCCTGTGTAAGGACACTTAATGTCCAGCGAACACTGGCTAATTGTTATTTACAAAAAGCCCACACATTCTTGTTTGGTTCTTTGTTTGCTTTCAAACGCCTCTATAATCACGCACTCCTTTTCTACCACACATGTATGCTTGGACACATAGCATGCTATAAATGTTATTTACGAATGGTACCGAAGTTCGAAGAGGTAATTCTGTTAAATCTATACAAATGCATTTGGTCAGCGTGACGCCACTGTCAATTAACGTGTTTGTGATGATGTTAGGACTCATTAATGGGACTAAGATCGTGTATGTACATTACATGTATAGCATACTTGTCATCATAGGTTTAGACCATCTCTTTCTTATTCTAAGACAGTTCCCAATGTGATTGGGTGGGGTAACAAGAGATTATCCGAATGTAGCTGTTTTAGACTATTTAAGTCAGGTTTTATCGTCTTTGGAGACAAGGTAAGAAATGAAGAGAGACTTAATGCGATGACATTCTTTTCAGCCTTGCCTCCGGAAGATGTTGTGGTGGCTGTTACATTATGTGCGAGATATTAATCAAATAAAGAGACATGTTATTTGGGTCTTTAATCAATTAAATGTCTGTGGCTATTTGAAATACAAAAGTGTATAGTGCGTACACTAAATAACTAGTTCACATTTTAAATGAGTGGGATTAAAGCGTCAGGATGAAAAGGTTTATTGATCTAATCTCTAATTTATCAAGAAGTCATTATCAATATCGTAACATGAATATATCAATGTGTCGCGAGAGTGACATTTTAGGCTATACAACACATTCAAGCCCTAATTCCGTTTGCGTTATTCTTATGTAAGAAGGATTTGTTCACATTTTACTGTATATTTCCTATACATGATTCAAGCTGCCACATGGCGGAGCAAAAGCGTACAAATTTAACCCAAGTTTGCTTGACAAGTTTTCTGTAAAGTTTAGGCGTTTTAGCGTTGTTTGCTTTTGACATCACCGGTATGTAGCATTATCTTATTAGTGATATATGTATAACCACTTGTGATGCCTGTATAATATTTAACGCAAAATGATGATCCCGGATGCTAATACGTGTCTTATTGAATTGTATATGCATTCAATAGAGATGCGAAGCCCAGTCGTACGAAACCTTTAGAGATAAGGCCTGCCTCTGAACAACAAAATAATATCGAAACCCTAATTAAGGCCTCGTAACTCCCCAAACATGTTATGTACTGTTGGTTGAATACAAACCGACGGACAGTTCCCAACAAATGTGTTAGCTCTCTATGATCCCGAACTTCCACTGACACTAAGTCCTGCCTGTGACGCCGCAATAATCTCGCACACATTCCTTGACGGCAGTGAAAAGCCGATTGCTTTTGCGTCAAGAGTATTGTCCCAAACGTAACTACACATAGATAGACAAAGAGACGCGTGCCATAATTTATTTTGCAATAAGTACACTTTAGTGACAGATCATCGCCCACTCATGAAAACAGCTATCTCCACCTTACCGGCCGCTCGCTTGCAGCGTTGGGCCTTCTTTTTGTCTACCAATATGAGATTGTTGACAATAATTCATTGAGCAACGCCAGCGTTGAGGGAGTTTTGCGTCAGCCAATTCTGTCACTCAAACGTTGTGACTAACCGGATATTGTGAATACAATTTTAAAGCGTGTGTTGGTTGTCAGCCAGTTCAAATAATCCAGCTCTTACTCTTTTTTCGCCCAATGAAATGGCTTGCTTCTCCATGGCATCGTATTGAAATTTACTTTACTGGTCCAAAATGAAAACAAATTGTTTTTAGTTGTTGTAAATTCACACTCACAGTGGCCAGACATATCTGGAAGAGACAGTTCCATCTTCTACTACCATTAATCAATAATCCAGCAGAGGGATCATTAGAGACCTCAAGCGCATTTTCACTCCCACATTTTAAACACACAGGAGAGAAGTGTTGCTCACCAAACACCAAAATGCAGTTCAATTAAAAACGAATATTACTAAAGAGGATTCTAAAACCATTGAGCAGCTACTAATGGACCCAAGAGGTGGATATAATCCTGATATGCGATGGCTGTTTTGACCAGGTGTAAGAAATATGAAATTCATCTCGCGTAAACCAGGCCCTTATCACATTAATGTTAATGTGCGACCTACTACGAATGCCTGGTAAAGCACCGAGTATAAAGTTGACACAAATGAAGAGCTGGCGCCAAGACCGGATATCGATGAAAGCGCTTTCTTGTAAGCTATGAACTCTTATCTTCCAAAGAAGGTTGATGTTTTGGCACAATTTCATGTATTTGTAGGTAAGTATTCCAATGCATTTACCGTCAGACGGTTTTCAAAATTCATGTCAGTTTTTGCACAATTAATAAAAATATATTAAAAATAAAAGAACAAAAATTCGAAACTGTGTGATTGTATTTTAGATAATTGTGTAAAGGTTGTGTGTGCCAAATGTCAAAGACTTAGTGCAAATAGTTTAAACGGTTAAAACCAAGAATGATTACACTTGAATTTAAAACCTAGCGATCAATCTCATCCAAAAAATATGGCATTGCACCGTAGATACCATGTTTTGTGTGGGCCGTGTGTCACACTAGCACAGAGGATGACGCATTCAAATAATCCTATATGACATTTATACAAAATACGTATTTACAAAAACCCAAAACTATAAACAAGTTCTCACGAAATACTGAAATAAACAAAAGCAAAATAACTCATTACATCAAGCAAGGCAGCGAAGAAACAATCTTGGCTGTGGGCCGTCTGTCACATTACCCTTTAGGGGAAATGAATCGTATTCGATTTCACGGTTAAAAGTTATACGAGATGAACATAAAAGGAAACAAAATCGATTAAATGATTATAGTTTTATCTGAATTAACTACAGGCGGTAGCGATGCGGAGGATACCATGGTTTGTGTGAGCCCATGAAATACTCGCCTAAATCAGTTGTAAAAACAAGGATTCTTTTTTAAATTATTGTTATTATTTTTACTGTTGTGATTGTTATTATTGCTACTAACATGCCCATTGGTATTATTGTTGTTGATAATATAATTATTTAAATTTCTCTGATAGTTCTATGTAAATCTATGCAATACCCATTACAGACACTCAACACAATGATACTGCAGACTAATATCATACCCAACACGGAGACTTCTAACTGGTAAGTGTTTTTCGAAAAAAATTACAAACAGTCCAAATTATAAATAATTAGTTACAATCAGATGAATGCTAGGTTTATTTATTGCTATTAATAAAGAATCAATCCGCTCTTCTATCCTTTACAAAAGGAGTTACCATTCTAATATATTGTAGGCTGTTGCATGACTGGTCTTATACTACCAGAATTATGTCTGTAAAAGTTGTTGTACAAATAAACTTAACGTAACAATCAATACACTATGGATTTTCATCTTCTATATTTATTGACTTGCAATGTTTTAGTTTAAAACCCAAGAATGATGAAAGCGGAATATAAAATGGAGCGATTAATCTAATCTCCGAAAACGTAATATATTGAATCGGAGATACCATGTGCTATGTGAGCTGTGTATCACAAAGAGGATGACACATCAAAATCATCCATAATGACATTGATACAAAGCCGAACGAAATACTCCAAATAGCAACTGTAAAATAACAACTCATTATAGAATCATGGCAACAAAGAAACAATCTTCGTTGTTGGCCGTCTGTTACACTGTCCTTGAGAAGAAATGTAACGTTCTCGCGTTTAAACATTAAACAAGAGTAAAATAAAGTAAACACAATCGATTAAATAATCAAAGTATTATCGGAATTGGCTACAGGCTGTAGGGATGCGGAGATACTGCCTGTGTTAGTCGTATTAAATATTCGTATAGATCAATGGTAAAACAAGATTTGTTTTTTATCAATCATTGTTACTAGTAGTATTATTATTTCTGCTGTCATTGCTATCATTGCTACTATCATGCTCATTGTTATTACTGTTATTGGTATTATTGTTAGTATTAAAAATTTTCTTGTGTTTCTATGCAAACAAATGCTATACCCATTACAGATACTCGGCATAATCATACTGCAGACTAACATACCGAACAGGAAAACTGGTAAGTTATTTTTTGTATTTGTAGTTGCCACGAGATGAATGGTAGGTTAATTTGTGGCTGTTAATAAAGAATCAACCCGGTCTTAAATGCACATGTAAACACTTTTATCCTTTACAAAAAGGGTTTGAATACATTAATAATAAATTATAGGCTGTAGCATATCTAGTCTTGGTCTACCAGAATTATATTTGTATACAATGAGGTTATATTGAAGCGCGGATAAACTTAACATAACAATCAATACATTATGTTATGACTACCACTGAGGAGTATAACATAGTAAAGTATAGTAGCAACTCCGAAGAAAGATAATAAATTTATGTTGAGTCATTTTGACTCCTGATGATGGTTCGATGAATAAACCGAAATGTGAGTCAAAATGAATTCATTATATTTCTTCGGAGTTGTTACTATACAATACATTATGGATTCTCAACTTGTACTTGTATCGACACGTAATGTTTTAGTGCATACACTAGCATCGTTTTCACGCTAATGAAAAAAACCAACGTAAAGAGCGTACTAGTATATAATTAGTGACTCTCTACAGGTGTAAAAACATTTACACTGGCTTTGTAGGCTTAACAAATATAGAATAGGATAAAAGACTATCCTGTATTATTACCACTGATGAGTTTCAAACAGAAGAGTCATCCTACAACTCCATTCAAAAATGTATATGGGTACATGGAGAATCAATATTTCGGAATGTGTATATATGAGGCTATGGTTTTCTCATGGCTAATACATTCAGATACATCATCTATATTCCAAGGTCCAATGCCGAAACGATCGGTCTTATTAAAATCAGATGTAAAAAGGCTTTCTTTTTGTTTTGTTGGTTGCTATAGTTAAATCTAACGCAACTACCTTACTTACGGAGATCAATTAAGGACTCTAGCGGTAATCAGGAGTAAAATATGCGACCATTAATTTTTCTTGGTTTTTGCGGTTGTTTTCAAAAGATGATGATATCAACTACACACATATTACGAAAAGGAGGACTTGAACATTCTAAATATAATGCTATATTATGATTCGGTTTATTATGTATTGGCAAAGATCAAAGAAAACCTAAAATAATTTTAAAAAATGGACCTTTGTTTGAAAATCTTATTTTTCTTAGACTGTTTAAGAATTTGTTTTAAACTTTCATGTATTTGTAGGTAAGTATTCAAACTCTAATACTGTTAAGGGGTGTTCTGAATTCAAGTAAACGTTTGCACAATTGATAAAATATTTGGAAAAGACAATCCAAAAAGTCCAAACGAAAGTTAATATAATAACTGTATTTACGATGATGGATTAAAGATTGTCTATGTCAAATTTTAAAGACTAGTTTGTTAGAAATAAACGGTTTAATCGTTTAAAAACATAGAACGATGAAAGTGGAATTTAAAATCTGGTGACTAATCTCATCCAGAAAAGGTGCTATTGCATCGGAAATACCGCGTTTTATGTGGGCCGTGTGTCACACTTACACAGAGGATGACGCGTCAAAAACAACCTGTGTGACATTGATGCAAAAAAACATTTTAAAAACCCAAACTATACAAAAGGACGCATGAAGTGCTCGAATAAACAACTGTAAAATAAAATCTCAATATAGGAAGCATGGCTGCGGAGAAACAATCTTCGATGTGGGCCATAGGACACACTGTCATTGAAGGGGAAATGAATCGTACTATATTTCGCGTTTAAAATTGATACAAGATAAATATAAAAGGAAATAAAATTGATTAAAAGCTCAAAACACTATCTGAATTAACTGTAGGCGGTAGGGATGCGGAGATACCATGTTTTGTGTGGGCCGTATTAAATACTCGCCTAGATCAATTGTAAAAATGATTCTTTTCGTTGCTTTTTAATCATTGTTACTAATGTTATTTTTATTACTGTTGTTATTATTATTGCTACTATCATCCTCATTGTTATAAATGCTGTTGCTATTAATTTTTTTATTTAAATTTTCTGGTATTTCTATGCAAACCTAAGCTATATCCATTACAAATACTCAACATAATAATACTACAGAGTTATCCTTGCAACCATTTACTAGAGCAATAGTATGGTATTAAAACTGCACTGTGTAATAATATTCTTTTTATTATTTATATCTTCAATAATATCTTAAAGCAGAACTGTATTATGACATTTTCTATGAGAGTTTCAAACCCAGCAAGGTTGTAACAGAATGATGATATTCTAAATGTGACGCCGAATAGAAGTACTTCATTCGAAACGTCATGACAAATAAAGTAGGTTTTGTGTTGCGTAGTGAACTGACGCGCGTTCGCGTAGAAACGAAGGGCTTTGGTGCAGAATAATTCGAAGCAAACAACAAAAAGTGTTTTTTAACGGCAGTACAATATATCTCTTTTATGTGTGAAATAAATCCTGGTATTTCACCGACATATAAATAATAAACTAACATAACAATCAATACTTTATGCATTTCAACTTTTTTATTGATTGTATTGACACCTAATGTTTGATTGCTTACACTACTACCATTTTCACTCAAATGAGAATAGGAACATGAGGAGCATATATATTTAGTGAAGACCCAGAGATGTGAAAACAAGTACGCTGGCTTGGCAGTGTTAATGAGTACAGATTAGTTTGTATTATTCCCACTGATGAGTTACATCGTCTATTTTCAAGGTTCTAATGTAGAAACGACGTGGGGAGAGTGTGACAAGAGCAAGGAAGAGTAAGTCAACGCACGCAACTCGCACGGTTGCTCAAGATGTAAGTACGTGACCCCTGGGCGTCAGCTGTTGTGTGCATCGTACTTTGCGCACGTGGCAAGTGAGTTGTACGTGCTTACAACGTACGATCTTCGTGCGATTGCAACGTTATCGTACGGATGCCGTACTTACACGTGCTGCTCACGTACGGTGTTCATATACTCACTCGCATGTTGTAAGGGCGTACAAGTGCGATGAACGTGAGTTTTTTTTCGCCAGACCATCCGAGGTTCTCCAGAAGTCCCAGCTGCTGCTGCCTCAAGATGCCGCCCATTCCACCACAGAGACACCGGGTTGTGATGCTGCAAGAGCAGCTTCTTGTGGCAGCGCAAGAACATGACGTGGCATTACATGCCTTGATCCGGGAGAGGGAGAGGCAACAGGGACGCCGACACAGGAGATGGTGGGTTCGCCAATGGATTGAAAGGAGGAGGTTTTTGGGGCACTACAAAACGTTTTTCCAAGAAGCGTAAATCGAAGGGTGACTATGTCGGGTACATCCGAATGGACCCCAAGCTCTTCGCCGAGCTCATGTTTCGAGCGACCCATCGAACCCCCAAGGCCCCAAGGTGTTTGTCTTCATGTCTGCCAAAACAAATGTTTGGTTTTGTTTTGTATTTGACTTATCATTTCACGAATACATTATCGCACATTATTGCATTGGTCGTCAATGTTAGTATACCTTGCCAATTTGAGACATGCAAGAAAAAGGAATGGTTAAGGTATTGGTGATGGTAAATCATAACAGTTATAGTTCACATGTACGATTGCTGCAATGCCATGTACGTTTGCTGCAATAGTTGCATTAACATGAACTGTATTCATGTTGAACCGTGAATTGGGCTGCAACAGGTCTGTACGTTTGCTGCAAAAATGTTTCACTATGCTGCAATAAGGTGAAGAATGCTGCATGACAGTTTTGAAATGGATTCTGTCTGTTAATTGAAAAAAATGAACCCATAGGTGTCCTCGATCAAGTTAGTTTTTGACCTTCTTTTGGTGTAGTTAAAAAAAAAATGGACAACTTTTTGGTATGTTTTGACTTTTCGTCTAACCGCATGCAGCCTTATTGTATATGTATAAACCGTGGAAATGCTCCTTGCAGCAAAAATCAAACTCGAATCAAAAAGTGGTCATAGGTATTGCAGCAAACGTACATGGTGAAATCAAAACAGTATCTAACAATTGTAGCCAACGTACATGGCGAAATTATCTCCTGGTGTACTTTTCCTGCAATATAAACCAACCGTGGTTAGAAGTGAAATCACATATATTTTGATATGTTTGCGACATTAAGGCATAAAACATTTAAATTTACCCCTACCATATTATCATGGTTACTAGTTCGTTAGATGGCGAGAAATCTGATAGATATCAGTTGAAATTGGGAATAAAAAAGCACAATTGGTTGATATAAGAACATATATCAGGTCAATATTTGACCTAAAAAAGGTCAAATCAGACCATAGGAACTTTGAAATAAAATAATATTTAAAATTTTTCCTAACACTTTCCCTTCAATGTGCTTAACTACAGTGACGGTACTAGCTAACATAGGTTGTAACATGACTAACATAATTCCTCTTTTGTAGGCGAGGAATTGAAGGTCGGGCGGCTTTTGGTCATTTGTATGTAACCTATGCATGGAACATGTCACAAAAATGTCAAGGGCATGACCTAGGTCAAAACCGAGGTCATATTCGTGACCTCCGACCTCGATACTGGGTGGGGGGGGGGGGGGGGGGGGGGG
>JAVFBX010243292.1:0-10330 GCA_034783855.1 Mopalia kennerleyi | reverse complement strand
ATTGATACTGATGAACAGGGTTCTCGTTTTCTGATTGATACTGATGAACAGGGCTCTCGTTTTCTGATTGATACTGATGAACAGGGCTCTCGTTTTCTGATTGATACTGATGATCAGGGCTCTCGTTTTCTGATTGATACTGATGAACAGGGTTCTCGTTTTCTGATTGATACTGATGAACAGGGCTCTCGTTTTCTGATTGATACTGACGAACATGACTTTCGTTTTCTGATTGATACTGATGATCAGTGCTCTTATTGTCTGATTGATACTGATGAACATAGCTCTCGTTTCCTGATTGATACTGAGGAATAGGTCTCTCGTTTTCTGTTTGATTTTTTCGTCATGTGACTCGCAAACCAGGGCATAAATTAGATTAGAGCATTCAGAAATTGATGTACAAGCAATAAGAAAAAACAACATCCAAATAAGGAAATAATCAGAAACAATTACACTGCTGACCTGTAATATGTGGTTTGTTTCACAGTTTAGGGGCGACCCATGACGGTACTAGTAACTCGTGTGATTCTAACGATCAGTATATTATGAGCAGTATAGCGGGTACCGCTTCTGGTGCGTCAGCTCTTAATCCTTGGCGCTTCTCCTCCTGCTCCGTGGACTCGTTCAGGACAGTTATGGCTTCTCTGTAAGTATATCACAGTAACATGTTTTTCAGACGGTTGTTCTTTGTTACCTATAAAATCATTCAAGCTGATTTAAAATATTATGAACTATAGGATTTTGTCCGATCTATGTATGCTAAATATATATTACAATAGATTCAGTGTTACAGCGGCTTTTATTCCACGTGTTTCGTTTAAGTTTGTAGTATTGTCTCTTCACAGTGGTGGTGGCAATTGCTTGTTAGCCCAGAGTCCCAGTTATAACCCCAACGCTCTGAATGCCTATTTAGTGACAAAACCTGGCCAGCTGTATGATGCGGACACTCAGTGTACATATGCTTTAGGGGAAGCCACATCAGTCTGTAGGGTGAGTCTTTCCTCCAAAATCGATTTAAAGTCAACTTTCTTCCAAACTATTGGAAGTATCTTTCACTATTAGGCTAAACATGTGTGTGGCTGCTTAATCATAGTCCAGTAAGTCCGAAGCCCAGCTGTTTTAGGCATTGTTTCAGCATCGTAATAGAAATTGCAATTAATAGGTTTAATGAGAATAGAATAGCTATCATATTAATAGAAGCTTGCAGTAACAGTCATTTATGGCAGTATCTCAATTTAGCATTCCTGATTATTACAATCCTCTAGTGTTTAATTTGAGTTTTTCATGACAGCACAATGTGTTTAGGACACGATGCGCCCTCGACCTGTCAGCCTTAACTACACCAGACAAACAGTACAATCTCAAGAAGACAAACAAAAGCCCCCCAGTTGTAAACAATTCGTCTAGAGAGTAGGCCTAGTGGACCTGACCTGTTAATTACCATGTCTAGGCATGTATATACCCATTTTTCTCTCTTTTGTTTCTGTGTTAAGCAAGCATATGATGCTTCAAGCTACAGTGATGTTTGTGAGGGGATGTTCTGTTACATGCCGGAGGACCAATCAAGCTGCATTCGAATTTATCCTGGTCGAGGGACATCATGTGGCAACCAAAAGGTATTCAACTCAAACTTTTTTAAGGTCCTCTGTTAGAGTTGATTTACAGAACTTACTTACAGTCAACAGACAATACGGAAGCCGTGGAATTAACACAAACAATATTATTCTTTATATTTCTTGATAAGAAAATCGCCCACGCACATGCAGGCCTTTTTAACAAAGCAAACATACATGTACCTAATTTGTGTTTGGCCATGTTTATTGAAAGATAACATTACCACATATCTTATTACCTTTTCTTTATCATGATGGCTCTCTGGTTACGGGCAGTTTGTTTGAAACGTAGCAATGCTGTCTTCACTTAGCACTGGAGGAATATCAACTTTCCAGCATCATGGAAGCGCTTCACATCTGGGTTGTGGCAGTGTCAATCATTGTTGGAATAGACGGCTGTCATATAAGTGAATTAACCTTAAACACGGATTAAAACATCAATCAATCAATCAATCAATCAATTTATCGTGATGTGTTTTATTATAGTGGTGTATGAATGGGTACTGTACACACGACGCATCAGCCCCGGCAGTACAAGGTATGCATCAATATTGAAGCTATAAATTTTGAAACATGACTTTTAAAAAGCTGGTTATTCACTTAGCAAATTTAATCGTGTCAAAGAACAATCATTCTTGTTAAACATAAGAATCAGTATGTTAGTCATTATCCGCCTCCAACTGGAAAATGAATCATTGTCTTTGAACCATGAAGTCAGTATGTACAAACATTACAGACTTCAAATGAATCATTCTTGTCAAACAACGGAGTATGTGAGTAAGTTAGTTACCGCCTTCAAAACGAATCATTCTGTTTAAACAACGGACGCAGCTGTTAACTGAATTACTGCCATCTAAATGATTCACTCTTGTGAAACAATCCAGTCAGTATATAAGCTACTAGGTACCGCCTTCTAAACAATCATTCTTGTCAAACAATGCAGACAGTTTGTAAACTTGCTACCACCTTCTAAAGAAGTTATTCTTGTCAAACAAGGCAGTCATTTTGTAAACTAGCAACCGCCTTCGAAACGAATCATTCTTGTCAAACAAGGCAGTCATTTTGTAAACTAGCTACCACCTTCTAAACAAGTTATTCTTGTCAAACAAGGCAGTCATTTTGTAAGCTAGCAACCGCCTAAACGAATCATTCTTATGTGTCCGTGTGTTACCAATGGTATAGAACTAATCCAACCATAACTCTATTCCTTTCTTTGGCTGAGACCTATGTGACTTTTGTTGGTCTGTACTCAGTTTTGTTTAATTGTGTTTATTAATTCAACGAATGCTATGTGCTAAAACAGTATAGACCTTTTTTAATGTGGTCTATACTGACTAATACAGACCCCCAGGTCTGAGCGTCATATTAATCATAGGTTTGTGACAATATGATAATCGGAGCCAGTATCACTCAGTATAGACCGCAACCAAAAACATAACTGTCTTATATACCCTAAATGTATGATTATTCGTTTGTACTATAACTTCTAAAAGCTTATCTAACGAGAATTGAAACTGTTATGCTTATCGATCGACCCCTGGAAAAGGATGTGATCGACATATTTATATCATACAAATGAATTTTAGCGCTAATGAAGGTTTAGACTAAGACGAGAGTCTCATCTATACCGGAATTACAAAACAGCTTCACACGTGAAAATAATTTAACGGATCTTTAGAGTCGTGTTAAACGGCCATTCTATTGCGAGACCTTATAGATTCAATATGTCACGTACTATTCCAATGCTTTCTTTAGTTGGTGTTTATGACTCGTATCGCATTATTGCGGCTTGTTTTCAGAAAATTGTCCATTTGGTGATCATCCGGGTGTCTTATCCAACGGTCATACATGCAGTCAACTCATTGAGCAACACTCATCGCAATGTTACGCCTACAACAAACAGTGCTGTCACACCTGTAACGCGCAGCAAACTCAAGACCCAAGTAAGTGATCGAAGCATTTCGCCGAGTCCTGATAGTTGGCTACCATCACAGCTTACTGTGAGGCACACAGTTCTTTGGGATAAGTTGTCGTCATAACCGTTTTAACCCTTCTTACTCCTTGCACTACATCCAAGACAATCATTGGGGATTAATTTATTTTAACAACATTCACGAAACATTTTCAAACCTATAAACGTTTTAAAGAATGAAATAATCAGAACGTCATTCCAGATACTGACCATTCCGTTTTCTGATTGATTGTAGAGCATTCGAAAAAAGATCATCACATTTTGAAAATGATCATAATTTTCAAATTGAATTTTGAGAGGCAATTTTTGTAAAAGTTGAGTATAGATATCCTGCTTTGCGTCTGATAAGGAAAGTCTTTACTAAATCTTCGAAAAGTTTCGTGTAGCTTACATTTTCCGCGTAGAATTGGAGACCCCACCAGCCGATGCCTAATGAATTTCAACTGGTTTGATTTAAAGACTGCCGACAGAAATTAGCTAATATCTGTCTTTTTTAGGTTGTTTATATGGTGACAAAGACGAGTCGTGTAAAACTATTTTCCGCGGTGACTGTTACAACAATGCGGGAATATGCTGCAAGACCTGCACAGCTTTATACAACGCAGCTTTTCCAGGTTAGCTATCATACATTTATTTTTTAGTAATGTTTTTTTGTATCTTTGAAAGCAATCATGTGACGTCATGCAACATTCACCTGCATGTAGGCTGAGCGTAGCAGAAACAGTTGTCGGTCAAACTGAACATGTCGTTAGTAGAGAATGCATTGGTGTGCCTGTGCCTATCACTCACTCACTCACTCACTCACTCACTATCTGCAGGAATTATCGCCCAATCAACACTGAATGGAATTGCAGCAATTAAATTAAAATACAACGGAGCATTGCCACAAGAAACGAGGCTTAGAGCGCTTAACTTTATGATTATCAACATGGAGAATGGGCACAGGGGCTCGGTAGCATAGATACCGTTTATGTAGACAGTGAAGATAGAAGGGTGGACGCTCTTTGTCGACCCAGCTTGGTGAAATTTAACCGATTCAAGACCACTTATCACATAAAAAAAGAATACCATCCGTTCGTGTGAGACAAATAGTTCATCTTCAAATCCTAACCCAGAAATGTAATGTAAGTCAGCATAATTTCCCAAATACAAAACTTTTCGTATATAACATATTCAGCCTACAAGCGATGTATCCTGGCTAGCTGTGATTGGCTAATCGATGACATAGTTCGGGAGGGATATCCCTTGACAACTAGGATAATATACGTTACTAGGTGTTTACATTTTCGTACTGGATTGTTCTGTGACGAATCTCGTATTAATGAGTGCCAAATGCAAACGACCCAAACGAGCTTCGAAATATGAATGGCGAAGAAGTTTTCGTATCATGGTAATTGAAGTTCAATACTTATTTAATTGTATTTATATCCTTTTGTAATGAAGTAGTTTATGCTTGTTTTTGTATTCTTAACAAATAATCGTTGTTTTGTTCCTCACTTTGTTCATTACTAAAAAGCTCATCCATAGACAGACACTTACAATAATGTATTACAATTTACATGTACATATCATAGCTGTGCTTATTTAAAAATGCATATAGATGTATACATGGAGTCCAAAGAGCTCCATGATCTATGTAAGTGGCGTTGAATTAAGACTGACCTAATTATTAACACTTGCTATTATTGGCCTTTCCTGGCTTTTACTGATGTGCATTTGTTGAGATTTACTATTACATATTTACATATTTCTGTTTGGATTTTAGCGCTGGAGCTGTGGGGTTATTTAGAAATTTATTTTAGCACTTTTTTGTTGTTATTTAGGACGATGTGTTTTGCAAAATTATTTGCTTTCAACTAAAATTCCAGTATAAAATCTTACTGTCAGTAGCCTATAAGTGTATTGGGAGCGGGAATGCCCACACTAACAATAACGAATGACAATATTCATCAGTGACATGACCTAATGCAATTCATATGTGATTTGAAGGCTTGAATAACTGAAACATATTTATACTCAATTGATCGGTAAAGGCTTGTTATGGAATCAAAGAACCACACATCAATAGACAAGCATCACAAGCAACAACTATATCAGAATCAATTACTTTACGTAAGTTATCCTAGTTGTCAAGGGAAATCCTTCCCGAACTAGAACATCGGTATTAGCCAGTCACAGCTAACCTGGATACATCGCTTGTAGGCTGAATTTGCAAGCAAAATTTGAGAATTAAAGCTAACCAACATCATAGTTCTGGGTTAGGGTTTGAAGATGAGCTTTTTGTGTCACACGCACAGGTGGTATATATTTATTTTATGTGATTAGTGTACGAAGAGCGTCCACTCTTCTTTCTTCTCTGTCTACATAGACGGTCTCTACGGTACCGAGCCCCTAAGAGAATGTGTAGGCCTACGTCCAATGCTATTATTATTTTTAAAGGGTTTTAGCATTAATTGTTTTTGTGTTTAATTATTTGACAATTGCACATTCTAACAACATTTTGTTTATTGGGCAGGCTGTGAGTACGGCGACACGTGGTCAGCATGCGACCAATCACAGTGCAATAGCTACTCAGACTCAACGAAAGCTCACTGCTGTGAAACCTGCTGTTCGGGCTGTGATCCGTTTACAACAACCACAGGGTCGGCGAGTACCACCGAGCGCGACACATCATCAGCCGACCGCTTGAATCTAAATCATGTTATACTGCACATCATAGCTGGTATTATCTGTTCTCTGGGGGCGCTCTGAGGCATCAAGATTCTCCAATTGGTACAGCAGTTACAAGTATGGGAAGATGGTTACAGAAAAATATAACCGGCAAAACTTTAGACCCATCCAAGGTGTCAATATGTAAACTGACCCATTCACGCCAAGCCTGGGAGATATAGGGATATGACATTTAAAGAGACATTCACTATGCATTGTGATTGAAAGACTATGCGGGTCAAATTGGGAACAAACAGAACATGGGAAGCCTTTTAGATCCCTTTTTAAATAGAATGATTAGTGCTTCTGGGTGTTTTCTTGTCCCTTTATATCCAAAGAACCACTAGAGACTTCGATGTCAAATTTTTTTGAAAATTATTTGCTTTGAAAACATGACGGCAACCTCAAGATTTTAACTGATAATGTTGAAACTTGGTGTGAGTATGTTCTTGGCTCTTAGATGCACTATTTGAAGCCGTTTTAAAAAATGTGTGGAAATTAAAAGTCCTGGCTGGGCCCGTTTCTTCTTAGTTTCCGGAAAGGCGACTAAGGACCGTTTGCTTCAAGTTCAGTTAAGTTGACGGTCAGTTAAAGGACACTGCATAGCAACGAATGGATTGTGAACCTTTGACCATATGTTTTAACTTATGGCCCATTATTAAATGGAGAGTACGTTGCTATGTGTATTGGTTAGCCACGTTCTGTCGATACTGGTATGGGCCTCTTCCTTTAATAGCGCAATTGATGCTTTAAACTTGTTTAAAAAACTTTTGAAGGAATTTTGTTCGTAAACATAAAAAAAAGATGTGACACATTTCCAGGTGTTTCAACGGACCGGGTGGCAAGTTTGAAAGGTCTTATTCCAAATCGTTCCCGCCATAGCCGCTTAGCTGATCCGCTTAAAAATTGTTTGGTACAGATATATTTCAACATGTTATGTATATTCTTTCTCACAATGTATATCGATATACTAAAATGGTAATTGATGGCGATGTTTTACTACTGTTAGAGTTTGACAGTATGTTGTTCATTGTCGCAGACATCCGGAAGACAAAACGAGACTAGTCTGATCAAATGTTTGTATTGATCAAATAATATGTCAACCCCAGCTTTTGGTTTCCCGTTGAAATTGTGCAACAGTATTTTCAAAGCTGCTTTTCACATATTTATAAGTTATGTTACCAGGGGCAAGTTGCTCGAAAGACGATTAGCCGCGTACACCAAATTAACACACTAATATCGGGTTAGAGACAGACCTACAACATAACATGACGTCATCAAATAGCGGATTTGATTTAATAGTGGTTCGAGCAACCGGCCCAGGTGTCGATTTTAAAATGTCAGGAAACACTTTCAAATCTTCATGTTCCTGATGTCATAAGTGATCGCACTAAAACTTTGCAAATATTGTTAAAGCCTATACTCTTGTGGAACGGTCTTTTTATGATTATGTGTACACAAGGTTTCCAGAGGTCAATGTTCCGCGTTCATATAGATGATAAGCAAAGTCTTGTTACGTATCTTCCCGACGCCTCCAATGAAGAACATTGGTCATAACTGTGTTAAATAGTGTCAAATAAACTTTCTAATTATTCTGTGATACTTGTTAAAGTGCAATCCATTATGTTAAAGTGTCATTGGATAGATGAGAACACCTTATTAAAGGCTACCTCATGGAATCGTTTCCTTAGGTCTGTCCATTAAGGTCGACGTGCACTATACCTCAATTTGAAGTCGACGACGGATGCATGGGTGAATGAATTTATCTGGTTGGACTGTTTAGTTCTCGGATGGTTAGGTAACGTACAACGTTAGCACCGTATTTACAGGCATATGAGACCGAGTTATAAAAAATACCCATTTGACCTCGCTGTTAGCATTCATCCCAACGCAAGCTCGAAAAATAAAACTTCAGATTATAGCCTATACATTGCATAGTAATCGCATTGGTAAACAAATAAAGCTATAGAGAAAATAAACTTCTACACAAAATTATGTGTGTGTATATTTTGTTTTTATGCAAGTCTTATTACTTTATAATTGATGCTGGAACAGCTAGCTGTTTATTATCACTAGTCGGAAAATGTTGCTAACGTTCACATACATGAGGGCATGAGTCACCCATGTTGAAAAGGCTGGCACTTAAGGTACATTGCTCATGTTAATGTAGTTATTATCTTCTCGAGTTGTGTAATGCTCCAGATTTAGTTATTGTACATAAGTACGCTTTTGCAGGGGATGAATCACGAAGGGGAATCCCCTTCTTTCTCCCCACCTGTTCTTAACTAATTAACATCCAATTAACCAATGAGGAACTCGTCATTATCCATTATCCAGATAATGAAACAACTTATAAAAGATACAAATATTAAATAGAAATCATGTTTATTATATAGATTAGTTGAGAAGAAAGTCTTAATGTAGGTTACGTGAAAGCTTTACTATGACATGGTATATACGATGTTTGTTACATCGGGGGTTACATCGTCATAGCACGGTGTACCGGTTTAAGTTGTAGGAGAATATCCTCGACGTCAGTAGCAACACATAAAGAAGAAACAATGACTCAGTTTATGGCTGTCCCTATTAACTTCAGTTATAATAACCCTTATCATTTACACTATCTTCTCTGATCTACAATTTGGCCAAGTACATCTTATATCGCTTTTGGTTTGATTCTGTGAAAAACATTGCTTGTGTGTATTGTCGACTAGCTCGATGATATTTTGAACAGCCAATGCTGGATCAAACAAATCGTGATGGATCCGAAATAGATTCAAAACTATAGTAACCATGGTTACAAAATAGGCGATATAACATTCAAACAAGTCTGTGACGTTATCTTTTCGATTCTACCTTTTTCTGATTTGTTTTTAATCGTCAATGACCCAACATGGCAGCAGATAATTTATATGTCTATTTGCAGTGCGGCAAGTACGACCGCCGTGCCCAAGTTTTATGGTCTGACAGATGCATTACGTGCCAAAACATCGCGATAAGTACAATACTGTAAGTCAATATAGTATAATAAATAGCAATTTCATAGAACATTTGTTTTATCCGAAAACCCCGCTTATGGTTGAATGTCCCAATAAATGCGCTTCTAGCTACACGTTAAATCAATGTGCTTATTTTTGCATTTTCCAATAAACGCCCTCATGCATGGTTGCACGTCCCAATAAACGCGCTTTTGATTGTTTGTCCAAATGAATGCACTTCAGGTTGTTTGTCCCAACATACCAACTTATGGTTGCATGTCCCAAGTAATTCCCTTTTGGTTGCATGTCCCAAACAACGCACCTCTTTGCGCTTATTGTTGAACGTCCACATAAACGCCCTCATGGTTGCACGTCAAAATAGACGCGCTTGTCCCAATAAATGCCCTTCATGTTGTTTGCCGTAATAAATGCGCTTCTTATTATTTGTCCCAAGACATTCGATTATGGTTACATGTTTAACAAAACGCTTATAATTGCTTGTCCCAACAAAACGATTGTGGTTACTTATCCCAACAAAACGATTGTGGTTACTTATCCCAACAAAACGTTGGGCTGCATGTCCTAATAAACCCGCGTCTAGTTGCATGTCCGAACCATCCCAGTTTTGGTTGTTTGTCCCCAAAAGCCGTTTATGTTTGCATGTTCCAGCAAACCGCTAACAGTTGTATGTTTCAATAAATGCTCTTATGGTTGCATGTCCAAAAACGCACTTAATTCTTGTCGCATGTTCAAATAAACGTGGTTATCGAGTACTGTTTCAATAAATGCGCGTATGGTTGCGTGTTTCAATAAACCCGCTTATGGTTGCATGTTTTATTTAACACGTTCACTGCTGCAGGTGTCCCCCTTAGCGGGCTTATGGTCGCAAGACCCAATAAATGTGTTTCTTGTTTTATCTTCCATCCAAAATCCCGCTTATGGTTGCATATCCAAACCAACAAGCTAATGGTTGCATGTCCAAAAAACACGCTTCTTGTTGCATGTCCCAATATAAACCCGTGTATTGTGTCATATCCCAATAAATGCGAATTTCTTTG
>JAVFBX010243281.1:0-10330 GCA_034783855.1 Mopalia kennerleyi | reverse complement strand
CGTCGACAAAGGCAGTTAGTTATCGAAGTCTACAAATGTATTCACAAACTAAATCCCCCATATCTACACAATCTTTACACAACAAAGGAGTCAAAATACAACTTTCGGAAATGTTTAAACATATGTGTTCCAAACTCTTGTCGTTTTCAAGAGGCCACCCTCTGGAACAAACTGCCAAATAACAAAAAACAAGTGTCGGAATTTGAATTTAAAGTTATAGAATTATCAACAGCTGTCTTATATATAATATATATCTTTACCAAAACCCTTGTAATTTTATCAGCAATTTGTATAAATAATTGTAACTTACTTTTACCATTATTAAAAATAATTTTACACATTTTTAGCTATGGCTTCCAGTCTCTAATTTCATTTTAAAAAAATTATCTTTATCCATAATATACACATTATATATATATAAAATAATTACTTCAAAATGTTTACATAGTTAAATATATTCTTCCATTTATAGCTTCCATTTTACTTACCATGGTATGTGATAACACTGCGTATGTTTGATGTATCTATGTTAACTTTTTGGTCTATGATATGCCTGTTTCGTGTATAAATGTTGTTGTTGACTAGGTGAAAATAGCTCCTTGTGAGCAAATGTTGAACTGTTCAAAAATCGATTTTAAATAAAGCTCTTATCTTATCTTATAGGAGTAATGTGTGGAGATCAAACAGTTCATGTTGTTTAAATGCTGGTGTTACGCACTGAAATATTTTTAACAAGACATATCTGATTTTGCTCTCTAGTGACGTAAGTAGGGATGAATGATGTTTTATTGATAGCTCCTCTCGGCGGCCTGCTATGTTCATTAGAATTGTCTTTTGTTTCTTTTGTGAAAACAGTATGGTGTGATATGATATAGAGATATTGCTTTGTGGAAACACGTTGTCCTGCTACTTGTTTTCTTTCTTCTAATTATGGCGAGGGTGTAAACAGTTACTATTTTATGAGATCCATGGTTTAAATTGATCAACTGTAAAAGCCTGCTTTCGTGATTTCGCGAGAGACATTGTTTCAGAGGAGTTTTTGTATCAAATTATTTATGAAGTATTTTGCCATTAAGTGCGTCAGCTTTTAGAGCAGTAATATCAATGTCAAACCTTACACTACACCCTTAATAATATTGCATTCAAAACATACTCATTTCCCCTAGCAGTCGTTTTGACAGAATAATGAAGAAAAAGTCGCGGTGGGAAATGGCAAACATGGAAATAGATGACTAACATTATACCGCGTGTATGTTTTACAGAATAATTGACAATATTCTTGCCGTTATTTTATTGCCTTGGGACGTCATGCGCTTAATTGTCATGTGTAGCTATTGGTAGGGTTTTCACACTTAAAATGCTGCTCTTTAAAATTCGATTTTGCTACGGTATGTCGCAACGTTGCCATCCCCGTGATAACTCTCGCGCGAAACCTCTAAATTCCCACAACGATCTTGTTACGTAATACAATCCTGAATGCGCACCACTATAGCGGTGCTTAAAGAGACGTATTGTGTAAATAGATGGATAACTATAATCAAATAACCAGTATTTGTAAGCTTCCAAATTAGTTGACACAACGGGACTCAGAGATAAAATGACATATTTGGCGGTAATAAAGTGGACGGATGACAGAAGAACACAGTATTGATTTGAAGGAATAATTCAATGCAATGTTTTCAGATAAATAACAACAGGTGATAGGTTATAACATTTTTTCGAGGACTAACGCGTTTGATAAATCACCCTTCTAACGAGGCACCTCCAATACAAGTCAAATGTATCCGTTAATCTCAATATGTAGAAAGGTTTCGTCTTTTTCATTGGTTCGGCAATAAAATACACAGATCTATGCTTAGATTTGTCTTCAAAGCCCTAACAAGGCAAGGTTCTAAATTTGGACCAGATTTCCTGTACGTCCTGTTTTTTTTAGACTGCTGTTCAAACATAACTAACTATCCTCATGTATCGCAGCAACTGGCTAAATATTAAAGAATGGGTGCCCATTGCCAGCAGAACTTTCCCGTTGCGATAACACTTAAAACAATTCTATCATATAAATGTGCATTATCTGGAACATTTTAATACTAATATCTCTTCATAAGCGTTCTAGCTTATAATAGGGACTACCTACTTAAACCTGATTTAGACACATCTAAATACACCCATAATTAGTGATGGTGCCACTTTATTGCTTAATGTTGCGCGTTTACATGGTATGGGGGAAAGCCTCGATAAGTCAAGAAAGCTACACAGTAAAAAGACTCTTTCCTTAATAAGAAACTTCGCATTACATATCCTATCAACATTCCAATTTTTTTTCCAGAGATCCGAGTTACTCTTGAAACACAATTTGAAAGTTGGTGTGGCACACTGATAGTTGAACACGCGTCAGTCAGTAATCTTATCTGACGAGGCTAATTTGTTCCAGTTAATTATTTGATAAGTTTCGACAACTCGGTATCATTGGCGCCTTTTATCTGCGAAATGTGCCCCATGATCAACCTTGAGGAAATGTAGCGGAAAGGGCATTAATAACCAGGCTCTGTCAAATATATGTAAATCGTGCCAAACTGTACAAGAAAATGGCCCTGGTCACGTCTTAGGAAGTGAAATGTCTACAACTGATTAACGAAATCTTAATTGTACATAAACATAAATATATGAAAACACATATATCCAACTTATGTGCTCCTTCTCCTACTTATTCTCGCTGATCAGTGTACATCTGTTTCTACCTGTTTGCACACAACGCTCTCTGCTACAGTGTCCAAGTTTCAATGCGATGTTGGTTCAATATCAGTTTGAATTTTTAGCAGGCAAAATTGTCTGAACTAGCAGCGTTGGTTCTTCTTCAGATGCACCTCAACACGAAGCTGATATACCGTTGATGTCAACACTTTTCTGAAACTACAACGGCCAATATTCTGTTTGTTTGTTACTGTTTCCATGTACATAAAATGACATAAAACGGAAACTGTTTCCATGTAATTCGGGATGGTTTTGTTTTTAACTAAGTGCGTTACAAAATGTATATCAATTGTCCAGAGTTATCAGTGACAATAAAACACACAGTCAACATTAGGCTTGAATTAATTTGAATTGAGCATAACTAACAAGACAGCATAAATAATCGGTTCTGTACCGACTGATACAGATCAGTCGGTACAAAACCGAGTATTTAGGCTGTTCTGTTAGTTATGCTCAATTCAAATTAATTCAAGCCTAAGGTCGACTGTTTGTTTTATTGTCACTGATATTTTCTTCGGATCACAAGGAATCCATTTGACTGATCGTTTGCAAGTAGTCTTCAAGACAATGGGATCATGTCGAAGATGTATAATTCCTGTATGATATGAAATAAGAACTATGATAATTCGTAGCTTTAAATATGGTGAATGTCCTTCTGAATTGTAGCCGATGTTGTAGTACTGTTGGGGATTTTTATCATCAATTTGATATAGTTTTAAGACCCAAAATCAGTATTCCTTCTTCTGATACTTGTCTTTCATGGTAAATAAATTTATAACTATAACATGCAGATTTATTAAATTTATTGACCCAACCATGACTTTAATTATGACTTTTTTGTGCAAATAAACTAACATAAAACAGTCCACAATAAATCATATACTTACTAACCAACAATTAAAGCAGCTTTCAGTGGAAAACGAGGAACTCTACAAGAAAAACTAATACTAGTTTTGATAAAAAAAAACTTTGTTGGATGTTGAATACGGTCGTGGTTTTGTTGTTTTTGTTTTTTCTCACTTCGGATCGGCTTTTCTGTTGCTGGGAGTTTGGACGATAATGAAGGGTTGTGCGTAATCAAGTACTAATTATTTTGTTCTTTATCAGTAGTCCACAGCCAACTGGAACGTCACGAAAGTGTTCTGCGGCGTCATGCGGCGTCGATGGCATTAACGGTGTCGATGGCACATGTGGCGTCCTGGCTTTAGACGCCGCACTACGTCATCTTTGGTTAAGACGCCGCACAACGCCGCATGTGCCATCGAAGACGTCGATGCGATTGGTGCCTCTGAACGCCGAACAACGCCGCAGAAAAGGTCAACCAATCGACATGGCCCACCTCTGTGGGGTAGGAGGCCGCCGCCGCTGTCCAGTGCGGTGCGGTGCGAGGCAGCGTGAAAGAGACGAGAATCCTCGTCTGAGAGTGCCATGCTGTCCACGACGTCCATGTTGGTGAAGGATAGCGAAGGTAGATCACTCCTCTTGTCAGTGTTGTGATCCCATTGCAATGTCAAATCTCGTTAACTCTCAAGTCCACCGGGCGCAAAGCATCCCACACAACCCCATAGCATCACTAGGGTCAATCCTGCCTTAGTCAGTCGTACGCAGTTACCCATCCGCTTCGTACTACATGATAAGTAATAACCCTTCCGTATTATAGTCTAGCAAGACGTCATGTACATAGAGTGCAATGTTCTTACAACACCTTTATACTAAATAGTAAATACCGTACCACCATTACATATCATGTACCAAGGTACGTGCTATAACCAGTCGTTACTTAGTACTGAATAACGTTCACTCATTACTTATATGTAATATCACAAATCCGTGCTTATCATTCAGTAGGGATCCAAATTGGAACCAAAATTCCTAAACAAGCAGACGACCCACTTGTCATGGACTCCGGTGACCCCGCACGATGCCATCACCGCAACCTGTGACGTCACGCAGTGGACGCTGCTCTCCCCGTTCTTTAGTAATTCATTACGTACAACCCTTACTTATCATGTTGTAGGGAGCCATCCCCGCTCCTTAGCACTGAATAACGTACACTCCTTCTTTGTATGTAATAAAATATTACTACATAAATGCGAGAGAGCAGCCAAATCGGCTGCTCTCTACTATTTATGTGGTATTAACTGATGTCCACAGCGCACCCTACAATTACATTTATTTCTATCATGTCACGCAACAACCCGGATGTCCACAGCGCCCTCTATAATTACACTTTTTTCTGTCCTGTTACGCAACAATCCGGATGTCCACAGAGCCCACTGTAATTACACGTTTTTCTCTCGTGTCACTCAACAACACCGATGTCCACAGCGTCCTCAATAATTACATTTTTTTCTGTCGATCGTGTCACGCAACAACCCGGATGTCAATAGCGACCCCGATAATTACATTTGTTTCGTACTGAATAACGTACAATCCTTCTTTATCATATAACACATAACACACGAAATAATTAGTACTTAATGACGCACAACCCTTCCTTATTATGTCATAGCAAATGTGACTCGAGCTGCTAGCTCTATGCTACTCTTTTTGTCTTACTGTGAGAGTTTCAGGATCTTAGATCATATGCAATGACTAAGACCTACCCATCTGATAGGCCTAAAACGCCAAGACCCACTTCACCAACTTACAGCAGCCAAGCGTTTGATCCCATAACAACATTTGAAAAGACATGGAGTAGTACATAACAAACTAGGTGTGCATGTAGTCTGATCTAGCCTTAACAATGATATACCTTCCATCTGTACTATCTGTACTACTATACCAGTAAGGAGATGCAGCAGTTGTTTATATATTTGGTCTTTCGCATATCAATCATTGCTGGACTTCCACCACACTGTTTTTAGTCTCAGGCCTTTAAGATCAATCCTCTTGAGACGTTTGGAGAAGTTTCTTGACTTACTTCATTTGCTCGCCGATAGTTTTTATTTTTACAAGATCGTCTATATCTGGACCCAAGACTAGTACTCCATCAAACATACATAATTGACCCGATTTCCGCAAAATTTCAGTCCCGACATTAATTCATCAATCAATAATGTATGTTAAAGCCCATAACATCCTACTATACCCTATAACCAGTAGAGGCTTCGCAGTCCGGGCTAATACGATCCGAGATTCCACGACCCTCCGAAGGGCAGAACCATTGACATCTAGTCTATATCTATGGGTAAAGCAATACTAGAGTGTTCTTTAAAAGTGACTGATTTACATGTAATACTTGCCGGGAACCAATCCACGATACAGGTATGAAAATAAAATGAAATCCCAAAGACTATAGCGAGTTCCTCGGAATAGCACTGTTCTCATTTCACCAGAAAACACGGTATGGACATGCATAACGTCTTGTCTTGAACATTATGACCTGAGACTAGACTGAGCTTGGAAGATTTAAAACAGGGTTTTGCAATAAAATATCACATATGTATATAAATAAGAGAAACTAGTATGTGGATAACACAATCACAAGAGATTTTCCGTCGGCGACAGTTTTTGCCGCACACGGAACGATTCTGAGTCGGCGATTCAGCCGACACTTATACAACGTGACTATCACTTGGCATGATTAAAAAAAGGCATTCATTGAAAACTGCGTAGAAATTGTAGCTTTCATTTTGATCAATATTGACACAGCGACGGAGCTATCGTATTATGCATGCGTCAACAGTTTTAAAATTTAAATCATGTGATTGCATCACGGTTACTGCATCTTTCACATCCCTTGCGACTAGTCGCCGACAGCGTCTATTCGAGTCACAAACCTGCCGCACACGAAGGAATGTCCTTCTGAATATACATAATATCATATACAAGCCCCCGACAAGAGACGACCGAAATATAATAATACAACAATGTTTCGAATTAAAAGTATATAATTAATTTTAGTATAAAAGGAAGGCAATCGTGTCCGCCTTTAGAATTTACCTTACATTGATTTACAGTTAATGAGCGCACATATAACCTACAACCAGGAAATGTTTAGTTGTTCTTGTAGTTCGAATTTAAAATACAGAATTAAATTGTACTTAGCTCATATGTCGTATGTCGATTTCAGCCTATCCCCAATTTCGATCCCTTTTCCGAAAACCCCTAACTTTCTTTAAAGTTCAAAACAAGACTTTGCTTGCACTCTCTTGTCTAGTTCTCTGCCCTTTATAACCTTTACGAAAGGGTCTGTTTAACGGACTAATTTCGATTGGTCAAGCGAATTAGGGACTAAAGAAACATATATCATTGGCTATGGTATTTGACAACTATATATACAACTACCAAGCGATAGGCGGCCGTGTCCAGGCTCATGCCACACCACGTGAGTTACAGATTTGAATGAATGTAATAGAGCTTTTTCACTAACGAAAACTAAACTTTCGGAAAACAAAAACTATTCTGAAGTTTCGCACACATTAAAATGTCCACAAATACCCACTCATTCACTAAGCCTATACTTTTAATTATATTGTCTATCCCTCTATCTTCAAGCAATTGTCTGAATAATTATTTTCCCGGTGGATTTGAGTGTTGGTTGTGTGTGTTCCTTCTGTACTGGTTGAGATACATCAAATCCAAATGTTAATATTATGTTCACGTCTGACATCGTTGGGTAAGATTTTGGGTTTTTCAAAAGGGAAAAGACGCTGTCTTGTTAATCTGATAGCAACTGTTGTCCAACGGAATTGGAATTTTTCAATATGCATGACCTTTGTGAATTTTTATTTCATCTTATTTTGGCAAATTCAATATATATTTGTAAAGCTCAACAAGGTTTTTCCCAAAAACTCTAACCAAAGTTTGGATAGAAATTAGAGAGGACTGTGCTGAAGGTATATAACTTAACATTATAAATGTCGTTACAGAATCCAAGATGTGTTAATACACAGTATGTTAATTATCATCGACGTCTTTAACGATAATGGGGGATGAGGTTATTCAGAAAATCAGACCAGTCTGTCTTGGAGAATTATCGATTTGTTGTTTAAGAGTAGATGCAAATAAAATCCAATATCAGAGCAATCAGTTCTACAATCGAGATCAAACACACCTTTGATAATGTGATACAATAGAATTGATAAATAAAAAGCTATAAGTGAAACACATGGTATGTGTAACCAGCCGCCATCACTGTCAAATTATATTCATCAAATCCGTGGCTTGCATGCAAACTGTAGTCGGAATAATAACAAAATACATCTCTTTGTAGTTAGAATTGTATTCATTGGACTGATTCACTGAACCGAGTATCATTGGTATGAGATCAATGGTAATTAGACTATAGATCCAATTCCAGGGGTTCGTCAAGCCACAAGCCTTGTGAACCGTGTCTTGCTTGACTACTATTGATGAGCAGTACTTGCCTTATTCTGAGATAAAACTTTCTCACTTTGTACTGATTTTAGTTAAGAAGTCGAAACTGATCTGGAAAGTGAACCCACAACTCACATATTTAGGCATCAAATTGCCAAAAGTAACTGCCGGCCACTAAACCACTCATCCACCTGACTGTCTGCAAAACCGAATGTTAGTCATCTGGCGATTTGGTGCCTTAGAATATCGGACGGGTTTACATTGGCACAGTTTTCTGAACTAGAATATGTTCAAAGTAATAAAGTGTTATCCCAAGATAAGGAAAATGCTGTTAATAGTCAGTTTGATTTGTACACCCATGCAGCCACAGATTGAGAAACATCAATATAAATATTACCAGTTTAAAGTCATACTAGGTTTAATTTAATAACAGAATTGCAGAAATTCAGAAGTACAATTAAGGGACAAAAAGAAACCAAATTCCTGTGTTTTATGGGTCTGCCTCGGTAGCAAACAAAAACATCGAGACCGCAATGATAGGAACCTCCTCAAAGAAAAGCAAGCGGTGATACCACAATCGTGAATCCATCGTCAAAGAAAAGCAAGCGGTGATACCACAATCGTGAATCCATCGTCAAAGAAAAGCAAGCGGTGATACCAAAATCGTGAATCCATCGTCAAAGAAAAGCAAGCGGTGATACCACAATCGTGAATCCAACGCCGACTACCATAGGTTAAGTTTAATCTAGGTTAACTTCCAAATGGTTATAAAACATGCAGGGGGTATAAGTAATTTGTATGCTGTCTTAATTGCGGTCGACTGTTTCATTACATTGTTATCAATATTCAGATTGATACAACGGCATGCATCTCTTCTGGAAGCACCCATGGCTGCTACCAACATTGACAAGGTCAAGAATCGGTAACATGGGGACCATCTTAGAATTAGAGCAACATGGGCGCATGATTGGCCCGCAGATCACAACATTTTGAAGTTGATGATTTTGTTGATGTGTGTTTCGCTCATACGGATGATGATCACCATAAAAATGAAAATGCGTTTTAGCTATGCGTTAAGCACAAATCAATCATTAATAGACTGATCACATTTATTGGATATAGACTCTAGGAAAGAGACGTTTCTCTTTAATTATGTCTGAGGAGACAATTACGTGGGAGATGGCCAGATCTCCCCGGAGTAGGTATCAACTATTAAGCATAACCTATCTAAAGAAATTCCTATAGCCAGACAAAGCTTAATATTGAATAGGTTCGAAGCTCTTTATTATCATTCTCACCTAAATTCAACGAACCTAAAAACAGAATAAGTAAGTCGGTATGCCAATTCCCATTTGCGACGCATTTGACGCTAAATATGCTCGGAACAGTCGCTTACAGCTGACAAGAAGCTTTCCGCTGATCTGAAATACACCTTATATCGGTGTCTTCTACTTATGCCACAAGTAAAAAAAAATTGACAAAACTTATTTTTTAAAAAAGTGTGAATGCCCTGAATGTGTATAAGCGAACTAGGTCGAGACTGGATTATACAGTTATGTGTTTGTTTTGTTTTAGAAAATATGTATAACAGACTTCTTGCTACCGTCCAGCAGATAACTACCATCGGCATAAATTAAAATATTCAACAAGAATTGGCATGTTTATTTAACTAGTAATTCGTTAATAGTATTTTTAAATTTCAGAATATACCAACATGTTTCAACTCGCAGCTTTCGACAAATGCAAGACTCTTCCATACAAAGCCATGGCAATAACGTATGTATGGAAAAAACGTAAGTATAATTAATCAAATGAAAACTATAAGCATTAAAACACAGTTGTAAGCTCATATGTCTTTACATGTGATGGCCCACGGCACACGCAATCAGTGTAAACAATGTAAAACAACTGACTATATTACATCAAGTAACATGTTTCAAAAGTCAATTGTGAACTTTTCAAACGAAGCATTTGGAAATACTTTAAAATGATCAAGATAAACTTATTTCCCAGAATAATGGAAGTAAATATACAATTATTGGACACTGTACCCCCAGGAAACTACCAAAATTTAAACCTATTTTGTTCCGACTGAACAAACCAGCGGCAACATTCGTTTTGCACCCAGTATGTTTTTCAGGATTGATGTCCGGTTAATCGGACTGACGTGAGACTTGGAGTCTTCCGGCTTAGCTTGGAAAATCAGTTTGAACGGGAGTCCCCGTTTTGGCGTACATGCGAGGGGTTGTCATGTGAC
>JAVFBX010243270.1:0-10331 GCA_034783855.1 Mopalia kennerleyi | reverse complement strand
ACATAAATCGTCCTTATGGATGGAAAACCCTAACAATCAAAAAAACAACCAGCCAACCCCCAGAAGAAAAATTGATCAGGCTGTACATCAATCCGACCAGGAAAAACTGCCTAATTCTGAAACTTTGTACAAAATATTTCAATCTCAAAACATAATGGTGTGGGAAGTTAAAGTAATCTTACTGTAGGCGGGAATTTTTGCTGCATAAATACACGTATTGCAATCTGCATGTGTGTGTGTGGCATCCAAATACCCTTTCTGTTATTTACTCGTGTAAACTTCCACATTGTGTTCGGTCACGTGAATGTTAACCAGGTTGCATACTGTAATATCACAATGCACAATAATATTCTACCACACGGTTCTAAAGTTAAAAAATTATGTGCAATTTGAGATGATCAATTAGGGCAAAGTTCCACAAACAAGAGTTTATTGTAGTTTAAATACTGGATTGATAATGAACGTTCAACACGGATTAAGGTCATCGAATAGTGCCGTATACAAAATAAATAAACATCTCTATCTAGCCAAGTTTTTAACAATTTGAAAATAGTAAGTGCGTTTGGCACAGTACTTTTAAATGAAATACTTTGGTATGCTGCAATTTTTGTTAGAAACATTATTCAACATGTTGTACCTGGGATTGCATTGACACCAGGGCACATATAACGCAAGACTCGTTTACCAACTCAGAGTACAGCACGAATATTATTCAGACAATCTCATATTTTACACTTCACCGATCTATTCATCGCGAGTTGGATTATGGAAACTACCAACATGCCAGCTCTAACTCGAGCCGAAATACCTTAAATCAACATTACCACACAATTCATTTATCATATCGATGAATTCTCATATAGTAATGACGAAGCGACAGTTTAACAAAGGCTGGGCCATAAGTAGAACTTATATCGTATTGTGTGCCAAATTGAGGGTAAACACACGCAGAATGCTCCTTAACAACAATTATATTCACCAGACATCTATGTCAATATAGGATTGCAAACTGTATAACTGTAAGTGTATTATAAATCTATGTTATAGGCAACCTTTGTTTTTCAAACCCGCGGAACTAAATACCCATCTATTGCTTGCTCTCTCAAAAGCTGGTCCCGATCCGCACGTGATTAACAGCTTCCAGCTCCCTTTTACTACAAATTAATACCCGCTTTAAACAAAATACAGGCCGTAGGTCGCACATCCTTGAACAGACAAACAATCACAGCTTGAACCTCTAAACGTAATAGACAGTATTAATTTATTTGCCAACTTAAATAGTTATCTGCTTGCTGTAGCTGTCAGATAAGGTGGTATGACCGACTGAAATATACTGAAGCCCATATGGAAGTACTGTACACTAATTTTGTTCCACTAAGCGACGTTGGACCTGATATTTACATCTCAGTCACCTATCACAATGACGATTGGCGGAAGTCTTAGTTTACATTTAGAGGTTCAGGTTCAAGCTGTGATTGTATGCCTGAGAGGCCGTGCGGCCTACGGCCTGTAATTTGTTCTAGATAGCGTACAGGTGTCAGTTGTCATGGGTGGTCACTGTGAGAAAAGAATATTATCTGACTATTAACGAAAACTTAAGTTTTGATTAGGCTATAGATTTGCAATAATGTATGGGTATTTCGAAAACAGTTTCTACAAAGATGATCACGCTCTAATTTACAAGGGTTGCCGTCGAAATAAATGCGCTTCAAATGGTATTAGTCTCCCAATTCGTCGGCCACACTATTTAAAGAATCAGTACACAGGTTAGACACAGCGATGATGCATTCACTAACATATTGATTGGTTGGTGTTATACGCCGAGCCTAAGGGTATTTCACTTATATGACGTCGCTGTATTCCAACAATAATTGTCACTAGTCCAACCAAGAATTGGAGCGTTTCCATAATACTGGAAAGTCAATTTCCCTCCAGTGTTAAGTAAAGACAGTATTGCTACTCTTCGAATAAACTGCCGTCAGCCAGAGGGTGCATTTTTGGATTGTGATAAAAGTTTTTTGTCTTCAAAGTTGGTTATTTTTTTTTATAGATTTACTGTTTTAAAAAGGTATACAGATGACTTTTGATGAAAAATTAATGTGTTGAAAAAGTTATTACATTAGTGGATTTATTTTGCTACACAGGCCTTTGTTAATATGTGGACACAGTCATATATCGGCTTTGGGTAGATGCAGATTCTATCATAGCATGTAGCCTTATATAGCTAGATGGGCTTGGGGTTATTATATTCAGAAAAAAAGGGGACTAATAATTACCTCTAAATATCTAAAAAAATAGTATATTCCGTATATTTGGTTGCAGAACAATAATGGAAAAACGGACTAATTGTTCTAAATATACTCACCCAGCAAAGTATCTCTATTTAACTAAACGATTTACGACAATATTGCGTTGTACCGATTGACTGAAGGATTAGTTGGCGTTGAGAGCCGTGCTAAAGGGAATTTCGCTTTTATGACCGCGATGTACCTCAACAACAGCTACACTAACGCGCAGTATAATAGCATGTAATTTTCTCTGTTGGAAAATTAATATTTCGTCATAGCTCAGTTATGTGGATATGCTTGAAACAACGACCATAACAGAGAGGGCCGTATTGTGCGGGATTGTGCCCTAAAACTGATAGTCCTGACGTGGTAGTAACAAAGAACCACCCAGAGCGGAACAATTTATTCGATAATCAGATAAATAAGCACGTACTGTATTCGACTGAAAATTAACTGGAGTATGACTAACAACTAGTCTGCACTTTCGCTGAACTTAGTATTACACGATAGATGTGAATAAGAACGTGCTCACATCTTGCTAAATATTTTAACACTTCCTTTCACAATGTCTAGTAAAGCCCGGTAAAATTATATTTGATGAGCTTTTCTCCCTGTTGTCTTAGATGTTTATACACCGTGACGGTAAAATACCCAATAATAAGCTAATGAAATTTACCGTAAAGAAAATTACATCGAGTGCATTTTATTTATCTTACAATATTTATTATAAACAAAATACTATCATAATAACAAAACTGCAGCTGGTAATAAGTACGGTAAATTGTCTGCTATTTGAGCTCTAGTGGGGGTTGTTGTGGTAAAAATAGCGGGTTGGAACTTGAGATTGCAATGCGTGGTTTTAATAATACCAGTACTGTTTGTCTGTGTGATCCCTTGTCTCTCTGTATGCTTCAACAGCGGAGGGTTGGAATGGAGCTTCCTGAAGCAATTGGCTATATGAAACCGATATATTTGTGTCTTTGTCTTCTGTTCTTTGATTTGCCTGTCTCTGTCCTACCTTGTTTTGTTTTGCCTTTTGTGCCAGTGATGTGGAGTGTGGTATTACTCACCCATTGAGCGATCGTGTTGGTGAAATAACCTTAAGTATGGCGTTAAACCTCAATTAAACAAACGAATGGACAGTTTTGCGAGCTATTTCGGCTACCGATGTGGCACTTGTACTGGCAGCCAGTATGTTTTAAGAAATGACCATATATACTCTTAGAAATAATGGTCGTTTGCGGGTTCTTTAGAAAAGAGGATAATTCTATATTGAACCATGACAACAAAACGGTTCTTTGATACAAAAATAAAGGCATAAATATTTCGAACAGTTGCTGTGACTGAAGAACCTTAAAGGGCTCAATTAGAGCCATATTTATCTAATAATATATGCAAAGTTGTCATTCGTTGTTTTCCACGGGACGAATTTGTGAAAATGTCATCGAACGATTTTTATCAATTTTACGTTGAGATATACCAGATTAATAGTCGTGTGAAGTAAAAAGGTTTTGCGAGCTCTCCGACAGAGTTGGGTTTGTTTAAATAACCTATTACAGAGAGTTCTTGACCATTCAATGTTGTCAGCCGCCGAGAAGAATATGTTATTCGTCGATGACTTTTATCGATTTCGAATAACATTTATCGAAACAAAAATGAAACACGAGAAGTGAACATTAGTGTTGTCCCCGTATTATTTTCTTCCCGTTCTGTTGAACTATTACAAGGCAGGCGATTTAATTACCGCCGCAGGTCATCTTATGGGTGTATCATTGAAATCACCATTATAAATCGATCTTATTGGTCCAGTTAAATGTATTATGAAATGTAATAATGTATTATTTATTCAGAAAAGCTTGAGTTGTTTGAACCATATACCATTTGGGTTGATATCATCACAGACTGAGATGTACGAGAGACAGAGAGTGGAATATGAAACTTTGATAATTGAATACAGTATCATTTTTTTTGTATTACGTAGTGCTGGTTATTTTACTGGATGAACCCAGGAAACCCCTGAACCCATAATTCAAGATTTGTTATTGTTGTTCTTCTAAGAGCTCTTTCACCAGAAATACAATAATATCAGTCTGGATTATGTTCTCCGTTACGACAGTGGCGAGTTAATTTATTTAGCATAGGACCACGATTATCTGTCCATTCTGTATCATTTAGCTAGTATAGAGGCTAGAGAAGTGCCTTATTCTCCAGTAAATAAAGAATTTTACAGACACTACATGCAGTGCATCAATGCTATCTTAGAGGAGATATATTTTACCAATTAGTGACCGTATAACAGCGGTTGGCTTTCCATATATCTTTCTCTAATAAGATAGCCTGGGGTGAAGTAACATGCTAGAGTTGATATTACAGACCGTGTCTCCACATTCCACTCCATTGAGCCAGAATCGAAACAACAAGATAGTCCGAGTTTAAAATAGAGATCAAATCCTGTTTCGTCGAAACTTTTTGGAAAGCATTGTTGCGCCATTTAACTTGAGATTTCCCCTGTGTGTAGTTTTTCGTTGTTCTCTCCCGCGGATTCGGATTAAATCGGTACTACTGTAACACATTGTTTAAATTGTTGTTATTCGTGTGTTGGTTCAATGTTGCGAAAACAACCACCAACAACAACAGACCACGTTAACATAACAAGGCGATTTGCTAGCCAGTTTGAAATTGGTAGAACTTATTCATCCTTATTTGCAAGTATCTGGACAAATCATTCGCTTGCATAAATATACATTTTTGTTGTTGTTGTAGTAATGTGTCTATCCAAAGTGTATTGGAAAGAGACTCGTCACACAATTCACGTCAAATCAGTCCGAAGTTTAGAGGGATATATAAATGAATAAACGACTAAAGATTCAAGCTGAAGACAATTAGGGTGAGATAAGGAACAAACAAAATCACACCTTATCGCTTAATCAATTTAAACTTGAGTGCTAGAAAAATCCAGTGATAATTACGTCAGGTGTAGAACTACACTACGCATCTGAGGTAACGTAAACGATATCACCCGGAAGAGATTTAGTGCCATTTTACAACACATGACAACATTTGATGTAAGAATGTACTGGCACAATCAATACATGGTTACCTAACGCCATACGAAATTTTTAATTAATAATAAAAATACTGTGTGAATATTATAGAATTATAAGTTTAATCTATCGGATTCAACGAGTAATATAACAATGCCATTTCACGATAATTTATAATATAAATAAGCTTTAACCTTGCGACAACTTGGAATAAACAGTCTATATTTTAGCATTGTAGGCTCTCACTTTAGAGATAAATATATTTAGACAATACTTGCAGTTGCAATTGATAGCAATGGCAAATTGCAATACAATATTAGCTTTTATGCCAGCGGTATGCTCTTATGCCTTGTCCAGTAATTCCAATAACGTTAATGAACACAGAATTGTCATATGTTAATGTCAATAGTATGGTGTGCTACGCGAAAAATACAATACTTAGCATTATCATACCGCGGCGTCAATTCCCTTTTCATCCGATTTTTCTCCCGACTATACAGTAAACTATTTTGCAAAAACCCTTCAGAAACAATTTTACGAACCATTCTCTTCTATCACTCTGTTAAGGACGTATTTGTTTAGATGTTAAGACAGTACGTGCAAGATTTAAATCTCCCATTTAATCCCATTCGGTATGAATGTTAGCCGTGAATCATGTAACTAATTTGCGAATCACTAGAGAGAGGGGGTCGAGGGAGAGAGAGATATCAACACACAAGACCAGATACAATTTTGTAATATTTATATAAAATTTAATAACTATAAGCCTACGGAATACCTGACCAAAGTGAAGTCCTTTTCCCTTCTCCATTGAAATCTTCTCTCCAATTCTTGTAAAAATTGACAATTCCTCAAATAGAAATGGCTGTGTATTTCCAGGCTCTTTACATCAACAAACATCCAACAACTAAGTACCTGAATACATCTTAGTGGCCTACACATTATTAACTCCAGTCCATGGAAAGGCTTCCTCCTGTTATACCTCCCAGAAAGTGTAACACTTTATCAAGCTGGTAATAGGGCTGGCTAATCTAAATGACGCTTTAAATATTTTAACCTTACTTTTCCTTACCTGATTCGTACTTAGCTTTGTTACAAGTACCATTTAGTGCAAAGGTCGAATTATGGAGACAGTTTAATTCATCTTCGCTTATCAAAGACTTAACGGAGGATTAAAATACAGGTCCAAGGGCTAGTCGCAGCACATGCGTTTGTATATTAAAGTCCTTCGTCATACCTCTATTATATGCTCCCTCTCTCGGTCTGGATTACAGAAAGGACTCCATATCACGGACGCGGTTTAGATTTAGGACTCCATATCATCTACACTGCCTTCATTTTGGACTGGGTTTCCTGGATGATCTCGATCTATGCGTCGAAATTGTGGACACGGTCTAGATTTAGGATTCGATATCGTGGATATGGTTTAGTGGATATGGTCTACATAATATGGATCAAACACTTGCTATTGTCGACATAAATTACGACTTAATATCATGGGAACGGTCAAGATATACAAAAAGATATGATGGAAACATAATACCAATACTAGCGCTAATGCCGCCTTTGTCGCGTCTTTAATACATTTAATACATTAAATCCGTACATAGATATCTCTCATCTAGACAAATAAACAAATTGTTTTATCTCAATCAATGACAAGACATCTAAAACATCCTCTGAAAAACAATACACATTGATCAGTGTGTATTTTAAACTTTGAAAGTGTTATTACTGACGATTCAGGTATTATAACCGACTGAAGTAAATAACATGGATTGTTTCTTATTTATTAGTATACAGAATCACATTATATCATGACATCGATAGTGCGTAACATATAAGAAACTGTTAAACTTCGCTGAATCAACCAAAACCAAACACATGCTCTGCTTGAAGGAAGAGATTGTTGTCTTCGGATCGTTGTTAATGAGAATACACTAAATTAGGCACTTGTTAAACTGGTCGTTGAGTAAAGACACGTCTTGAGATATACGTTTTCTTCCCAACAGCAATGTTATTATGATTTCAGATTTGGTAAAGGTAAATCACAAGAGGTAAAACTAGAGACATTTAAATCTGGCATAATCAAGATTTCTGTTGTAGAACTGTGCTATATTTATTCGAGAACAAAGCTGTGTGAGGTATTAAGTGTCAATATTATATGGAACCGCATCACATTGTATCATACATCATTTAAACAGGCTTGGCCCCCACATCGTGTGTTTCATCAGACACTAGTATTGATTACAGGACGTTTGGGATTATATTAATTTAACCGTAATTGTTTCTGCCGATTCATGTTTGAGAGAAAATATCTGAATGGAGAAAACTAGCGCCGTTGTGGTGTGGCAGACTGTATGTGGCCTTTTTCCTATCCTAGAAAAGTGACGTATTTTCAGTTTTGTAACCAATGAGATATACGAATTACAGATAACATCAACATATATCTGCTTTGTTCAAAGTGGAATTTGTTAGGATATAAACTTATTTGTTTAATTTATTACGAATCCTATGTAAATCGAGATTAGTCTGTAATAACAGAGAATTGAAGGCACGCGTCTCTGGTCAATAAGGCGTGAGGAAAGAATCCGTATATTACCACACCAGTTGAAATGTGAGATTTACAGATCAATTAGATTCCTCAACCGACATTACGAAATACTTAAATTACTCTTCGCATCACGGGTGGCTTTGTACGCAACAGGACATGAAAACCTCTGTATAACCTCCTATAGTAATAAGTTATTGACTTTACAAAGCTACCATTTATGTGTAAATCATATTGATGCTTTCTGGGTATATTGTTTGTCAGTGGTCATTCACCAAAAGACAGAGTTAATAATAGAAAGTTTTATTTAACACAAAGCTTTGGTAAAAGGCTCACCTTCACAAGATAGGCTTCTTCTCTGGGAATGTGTTACTTGCTTAACAGCTTCTTGTGTACTGTAGTGGATAACACGCGAGATTGTGCAAGAATGGAAATGGGTTTGAAAGGTTCATCTGAGATTGGATTATGGACGAGTAAGAGTGGCTGTGAATACACATTGTCTATCCTAAAAGCGAGTGGCACTATTATATTAGTGAGGCTCTAAGTCAGGAAAAAACTATTCATATGGTGAATATGGTAAAATGTGGTAAAATCCTGATATTAATTTGTGTTTAAATCATATTGTGAATTATGTCTAATAGCTTTAACTGACGAGCATTCTTCACGTTTCATTTAGGTTCGCCGTTTAGATAATGTGATTTTGAATAATGGGTTAAGTGTTTCTAGATACGGTACAATAAATTATTCTTTGATCATCGTTTTTACCAAATTATTTTTGTAAAGATAAGGGGAAACTAATATTGTGTTTAGTCCCGCGCTGGTATGTTTTCAGTACACGGAATATTGAATTATGTCTTTCCTTCTCTCTTCGTGTAGAACATCTTTTCAGTCGTTATTCTCAACTTCGGGTGGTTAGATGGCATTGCAAAAGAAATTTTAAAAATGTCAAAGTGTACAGGTAATTTTCTACACGAAAGATTGCATTATGTCTTTCCTTCTCTCTTCGTGTAGAACATCTTTTCAGTCGTTATTCTCAACTTCTGATGGTTGGATGGCATTGCAAAAGCAATTTATTAAATGTCAAAGTGTACAGGTAATTTTCTGTTTCAAAAAGTCACCATGTGTGTCCTTGTTCTGATTTAGCTAATTAACAAAAGCGATTCTGCTGCTGTTAATATGATGTGCCAAATAAATAGTTTAAAAAGATTTTACTAGCTGTAGAAGAGACCGATATGGGTTTGCCTGTAAGGGTTAAATTGTTACATATATGGATTACTTTTTGAAAATGGAGGCTGTAAGATAATTCTTTACCTGGCTGCACTTCTTCGATGTATCTTTAAAAAATTCTGGCCAACGCAAGGAACAACATGTATTTTCGAATTAGTCGAATTTTAACATATTAACAAGACCTTTCCATTAACAGTGTTGACAATAATAAACCACATGTCCTGCTGCAAACATTGTTGAAATTTCCATCGGTGAAAAATAGCATCCGGCAAACTTCGTAGTTCCAAACATTTACAGTCTCTGTTGGCACACATTATATCCTTACAGTGAAATCTATTTGATAGAATTCTGTCAATTATAGATTGAGGACAAGACTATCGCATGGTTTATCAATTCTCAGTTACCTATAATAAGGCTTATCAATATGTTTTTGGAATACTTTTGAGGACAAGGGTATAGAGTATAAGGCAGTCGTCACTCACTGGGAAATACGAATGTCTTATTAGCCCTCTAAAATTCCACCGCCACGTATTTGAAAAGCTATACGTGCTTTTAGACATATAAACCGCGGAACGTTCAGAGGATTTTCACATGTCTTTGATTTGTAACCTCTGTAATGTGATTAAGACATCATTGTGTGGGTAGTCCATTAAACTTCTCACAGGAACACATCTGGCTAGCTCATTGACATACACATTTCTCTCCGACTTCATCTGCACATGTTTTTTAAACGTTGTATCAGATTTATTTGAGATGAAGAGCTAACATTCAATAGCTCGAGATAAACCAGACCTGAGTAAATTTATTGACTGTTTGTCAGTGTTTAGTATTGCTCTCAAGGATTGTCTTCTCACAGATGGACTCTGCCTCTGACAAAAGCCAAACATGCATTTTTATTGATTTCCCTTTTTCGTTATATTACTGACCTCATTAACACAGCCATTAGTTTCGCGGTTAAATATATGTAAATTCTCAAGCTTTTGGTTTGTGTACTACCTCAGTCGTTTAGTTTTAACCATGAATTGTAAATATATATTCGGTCGCATAGATTTAAATCATCTATATATACTCTGTCAAAAAAGAAACGCATAGGCGAAATATTAATAGAATTATGCCTTTAGTACAAAGCGGGATAATTCAGTAATTTTTGGGGGTAGCACAGTTAAAGTTTGTACAAGTATGTGGTAATGTTCTCGCTATGGACCGACGGCAGCGGAGGCG
>JAVFBX010243259.1:0-10331 GCA_034783855.1 Mopalia kennerleyi | reverse complement strand
CTAGATCATCTAATTTATAGAGTCTTATCGTTATTTTACTTCGAGAAATTTACATTGAAAAATGACGTCTATTTTTTCTATTGACATTTACTTATTTTGCAATATTTTAAAAAATAATCATAGGATTTTCACCACATTTACATATTCGCAATCCTGAGTATTTAGGCTTTTCAAAAATATATACATATATATGGTACAGACTTATATTCGTCTGCATAAGAGACTAAACACAACAGGTGTTCTGGAAATCGACCAAGGGGTCCAGCAAGACCTTAACGTGGTCCATTGTTTGTACATGTACCAAGTTGCAGCAGATACTTGTACACCATCATTTAAATTATTTACAGGCGGATGTGACAAAGACTTTTCTGCTCGGATGTTACTAAAACTTTTCTGCTAGGTGTATATAGATAGCCGACGGCCATTTCTTTCTCTCGAGATGTCTCTAGGTTTCCCATATCAACTGGAGATTAATATATATTCAGAAACATGTCTCCGGGAGTTTGTCGATACGCTGTGGCGGTGCGATTAATTTTTAGAAGTATATAGTCAACTAAAATACATGAGCCATTGGGCTAATGCAATCGACAAACCCAGACATGGACGTTCAAGAAATACGTCCACTTATTGATAAACGCTTATTTAACAAACGTAGACGTTTAAGAGGTATGTTTATCTTAGGTAATCCTATTACCTGCTTATAAATGCACAAGTCGCGCCTTAATCAACACTTTGACAAGATTATGGCGTCGAAACACAAGACCGGATATTGAGCGGGCGTGTAAGTCAACAAAAGGCTGCGTTAAACCCGATGACACTGAGAACATGATGTTTGTTAACTATATTGTTATTCAAATTTTAACGATAATGCAGTATCCATTTCAGAAGCTTCAAACATTTCCTCCTTCAAAGTTAACATTTACTGTATTGAAAAGTTTATATACGGATGTGATTTAAAAGTACCTGCTAAGTTTATTTACCTTGTACAAGATCATTACAACTGTTTACTTGAAGAATATCTACTCGAGAAGCAACAGTTCCTTATTCAAAGTTCATTTTTATTGCATGATCTCTTTAGGTCGATAACAACAGGTGACTGGAAGGGCACCGGCTTTGTTCGAATTAGGCACAACAGGTACACTATAATCAGTATTCAAAATTCTAAATTAGAAGTAACCTTTCCCGACAGTGGGCCAATCTCCACACGCTAACATCGAAAAAACCGAGAGACTCTTACAAGATAGTCGAATATCGAACTTCGAATATGGAATAACAGTTACTATGGCCGTGAGAACTAAAATGGAAATAACTTTAACGGACCATACTGGATATTCGAAAATCAATTCATATTGAATGACAAGAAGCACCGTATCGGACTTTGAAACATATGGGACAAACTAAAGTTTATCGCTTATTTATGGGGAAGTTAATTTGTAGTATAATTTCACATTCACGTGGATAGATCTATCTTTTCTTTACATGAACACTGTATATGAGAACAAAACACATTTGTTTTCTCTGATAAATTATTTTCTTTGAAAACAATTTTGTCTACGATCTGTATATAATCCAGCGTCAAGTTATTTACACGCCCACGAAGTACTTAACATATGCTTAAGATCACGTCACAGCATGTGATTGGTTTTTAAATTATTTTAATCTAACATTTTATAATTAGTAAGCTTCAACTTTCGTAACACTATCGTCAACGTCAAAGGTCACTTCTGAAACGAATACGAAGCTGCAGTAGATTCGAAGACCCGACAGACTGAGTGCTCCAAAAGCATGTTAATTATTGAATACAGTTACTTCGGTTAGAGCTAGCTGGCAAATTATCCATCACATGTAGCACATGTCCTGTTATAACAAAATATTAACGTCCAGAGAGGTCCCCGCTAATCCTGTCATCAGAAAATTACTATTCCGATGCGCTTGTCGGCCAGTCTATAAATGTTTTAAGGACTGAAGCGAAGCCCCAAAGCCTTATAAAATCATAAGTATATTTTAAAAAAAGCTAAGTTCTAAAAAGGTCGTATGTCGTTTGGCCAAATGTCATTGACATAATTTGCTATATTATTCACTGTAAATCTGTACAGTTGACTGACACAAATCTTTGTGCTGATGGAGACGATCTATTATCAAAAGCGTTTGTGGACGTACGTAGCTAACAAAGGTTACATTAAATGAGGTATAATATAGCACAGTCTTCAAAAATTGCCTATGTAGACTTCTATAATTTAACTTCTAGCTTTTATATAATGATTTGTTGTATGCAATTACTAAAAGTATTTGACATATTGAACTCTCAATTCAGGCATTCGACTGTTATATGGAACAGTGCCGTCGTGGATCAGTTCCTTAAAGGTCTTCCCAAATGGTTGATACCTAGAAAACTTATAAAAATAATCAATGTCCACTGGACTATTTTCAAGTTGTTTCATTGAAAAAATCGGCGAACTTATGGAGAAATTTGGATTCAAACATGTAACATTAATTAGCACATACAGCTCAGCGATAGCGAGTGACGTCATCAGGAGAAAAGAACACGTGACTAGTATCTATAGAAACATCGCCACCATTCTATTATTCTCCAATGAATCGTGTATTTCCGGTACGGACTCGGCATTATCTGACTTGGATTGTTCCGACGGTAATTTCCCCTGCTTACGTCACAGCTTGAATACCTTGTTTGCAAAGTTACAAGTTTGTAAGTGAACGAAAAAAAATCTACGAATTGGAAAAATACGGGATATTTTTTTAAAATAATTGACAATATTATCTTTGGAATTGAGTCACTTTAAATTTGATTTAAAACCCATTTGGGAAGACCTTTAAAGAATCGTTTGCATAACAGGTTAAGCGCTACACGCAGCTTCGGATTTAACAAATTTAAAAAACGATGACCTGAAAATGTCGTATGCTCGAACGTATTCTACATGGATTGCTGTGTTATTTACTGTAAATCTTTACAATTGAGTGAGACAAATCTTTGTATTGATGTAGACGATATATTCAAAGAGAAATCCAATGGTACATTACATGAGGCATTAACAATCACAGTCTTCAATAATTGCTTATTTTGGCTTCTGTTACTTGTGGCATTAATGTAGCGATTTGCTCTATGCAACCACTAGAAGTATTTACGATTAAGGCTTTTTGTTGTTACACGGCACTGTTTGCCGCCATGGATTTGTGTTTTCATAACAGGTTAACCGCATCTACACGCAGCTTTGGATATTGTGACATGGCGCATCCCTTTGAACAAATTGATAATCTTATACTAACTTGCGTTTTTGAAATACTGTAATATTATTGGCTACAGAAAGATACTAAATCAATTCTTTTTGTATGTATTATTGTGGATTCGTAATTCTTTCATTGGTATAAAACAGTAGAATTCAAATAGTGTAATTTTGCAAACGGGAAACAGCTGCGCAACCAATTTAAACTGCTTTTAAATTATTTATAGCAATTTCTAAAACCTTGCAGTTAATTTGATTGACAACATCTTTTCTGTAACTGTAACCAAGATTGATGTTAGCTATTTCCCACTCCAAATGTTCTGTGCCGGATCGAAACATATGCAAAAAACTCGGATAAATATAATTTTGACTCAAATGAACCGCCTGACCCAACAAGTTGCTGACGGCATTGAATAAGCCGAAAGAGGCCTTGTAGCTTTTACATGAAGCATCTGCTTTAGTAGTGGATAAGAAGAATATTGTTTACATACACCAATAAATACAATTACATCAACATTTTGAAGCTAGCACACACGACTCCGTGGTAATCCTGAATTCCATTTGAGCCTTGTTCAGACAAAAATAAATCGTCAAACTCTTGTGATCTTGATCTGTTCAAGGTATTGATAAGTTTTTGGGGGCAACTGTAAATGCGACGTAGGATGAGCAGAAGTTTTGACGTTCCCGACGAATCAAGGACAATCAAGCACAGGCTTGATTACACTAAGGCTGTTCGAATCCATGTGTTACTTTTATATGTTTATAGAGGCATAATCAATCCGAAATTAAACTGAACTGGAAATGATATAGTTGTTAGAGTTTTGAAGTAAACCTATTTCCTAACATTCCTCAACAGTTTTCCGATCTTCAAACTTCCTTCACTGGACAGCTACAGGGCGCAACCTTTTATAGGCATCTTGACGTCCAAGACGTTTGCGTGGGGGCAATGGGATGTTGCCGCCTTCAAGATTATGAACTCCTGTTCTAGATATTCGACAATAATACAATGTATGCGTGCCTTAAAGTTTTCGTGCAATTCTACGTCTATTGATTTGCGTTTGTAGAAACTTATGGTATTTTTGGCAATAAGTTTGTCTGGCGAATATCTGCTCTTGGTGACCCGGCCATCGTTGCGGGCTTCATTAACACCATTTCTCGGATGTCTGTTGGTATTCGAAGCGATGACATTTTTAAGGTGACATTAATTACAATCTCTGTGTTCTGAAATATATCGTTGTCACCATCAATTACATAGGTCCGCTCTGAGCCTGTAACCTGGAAAAGTAATGCCGTATATTTAGTTTGCATTTGTTTGGCGGAGCTAACCTGTTGTCTGAAGGGTTAAACGTTAGATTGAGTATTACTTCCGGCACGCATTATTCTCTTCTCCACAGCGGCCCGTCAGCATTGTTTGCTTGACATTAGCCTGCGTCTATGAATATCGTTCCGGAGTACTGATCTGGGGCCGGTTGCTCGAAGCACTATTAAATTTAAACCTCTACTAGATCACATCACACCATGTTGTAAGTCTATCTCTAACCTGCTAGTAGTAATTTAATCTGGTGTTAGCGGCTAATACTCTTTCGAGCAACTTGCCCCTGGCGATGTACCGCTCACAAGATCAAGTCCATGTGTCGTCTGTAGATATATCAGGGGGTCACATGAGGTGGCTCCACCCATTGCAGAGGAGGTGTTGATGAGGTTTCATCTTGGTCTTGAACTGTTTTTACGACAGAGCGATATGGGGAATTTTCAACAGAATTAAAACAATGGAATTGTTGTTCCCACATTATACACAGAATAAGACGAATTGTTTTGTCAAAACCAGACAGTACAAAATTTTCGTTAATTCCAATCCCAGCTTTACCAGTTACAAGTATCTATACATATGAACCTTAAATCTTCTTTAAGAAAAGGCCCGAGTCTTAGTGGTTAATTTGTCTGCTTACTCGCACCGCACAGGATTTTGAGTCTGGCAGCCGAGGATCAGATGTGTGAATGAGTCACACCATGGGGCTCCGGCAATAGCGGGGGAGGTTTATGAGGCTTTCTGACGGTTTTTCGTTGTATTTAAGCAAGAAACAGTGTTTAATGGACAACCCGTTAATTGTCATATCAGTGAATTACTCTTGTGTACAATGTTAAAACCCAATAACGTCTTGCCGAAAATTCATGTGATCGGACAGAAACTTCACTGAATCGACTTCGCCCCGTTGTGTTTTCAAATGTCAGCTGGTAAATAATATAATTGGCATCAAGTATTTATCGTGACATTTGCCTATTCCTGCCCCTCCCAAGTTCACACAGGCATGAAATCATAAGAAACAAATGCATGTATATATGTTTTTTTAATTCAAGACATTGCTTTAATCTGTCAAGAAACTTTTATACTTCATAAACATGTTTGTTTTAAATCCTTAGTCAAATAAGCTAAGTAACAAATTAATATATATTTTTAATTTCAAGGTATTATTTTAACCTGCAATCAAACTGTTATTCTGCAGAAACGCATAGCAAACGGAATTTGTTGATCCAAATTGCTTTTGGGTGACCGTTGCTCTTTCAGAAACGTTAGTCAACAATTGGCTCCGTTTCTGATATCATTGGTTGTTTCAATTTGATGGCGCATGCAGCCTCCGTATTATGGTGGTCTATGCGCGTCACTATGATATCATTAATCAGCAGGCAAACCTTTTATACAAAGGCACCGGAAATAAACGTAGGTGTCGCCTCACTTCTGGTTTGTGTCACATATGGGAGCACTATCATTAATCTTGTGATCAAATCGTTATCGCACAGAGTGACATTTTACAGAAACGCTGAGAACAATTTGTTATCGATGCATTACTTATAGGTTTCTATCTTTAGCGGCACATGACTGGGAAATTAGCAGCAGATCGAACTAGGTGATGAGACAGAACTAAAAGTGATTCTGGTTGCGAATTTTCAATAAACTCAGCTAGTTATGTAAACTAATTACAGCGATTTCTTGCCAGTGATATAATAATTTTTTTGTCGATGGCATTGACCGTCCCCAATGTTCCAAAGCGGGAAATGATATGCTTTGTCAACCAGACCACCACATTCCTAGACCACATAACTTATGTGTACAAAATACTCCAGAATATACCTGGTAGGCAGATGTGAGACTTCATCTCTCTTAATAACCAACAAAATCTAAAATCTTTTGATCATTGGTTGACCACTTTATAATAAGGTTGTTTCATTCTTTCCTTGGCTAGAGGCTAGAATGCGTGCCATCGTCTGAAATCCCTGGCTGTGTTATCTTTGTAGTTAAACTGGTTAATTGAATTCGAGAAAAATAAATAAATAAACAAACAAGTAAAGCTGGTACTCTGAACTAGTATGTTATAACGTTGACGTGGCGGTGTTCACTCAAACACCGTCTACAGAGTGAAGATTTCCTATACAATATAACAGCTATATGTGCATAATGACCAAGGTTCAACTTGCCAGCCTGTGAGAACTACTCACAGAACAAGAAAGAAAGATTGATTGATTGGTGTTTACGCCACATTCAGCGATATTTCAGCTACGATGTAGTGAGAACATATATCCAAACTCTTCTATCCAAGGTTCTTTAGCTTAAGAGGAATTTCAATCAGAATGCACCCTTAGAAGTAAACATCAAAACAAGAAACGAATCAATCTAAAAGGGCATATTAGTGTTAACATTTTTTGTGTTTTGTATTCTGTCTTCTTTTTATTTTGAATAAAATATGTAAAAATATCAAATATTTCATTTTGAATGTTAAACGTGTAAATATAGTGTTTAAAACTATGTCAGAATGTTGAGTTCTTCATTTTGGGGAGCTACCAGCACTATGTGTTCTGTTGACAATGATATATGTTATATGTATATGCAAGGTTATCAATCAAGGGCACAATATGTATGGACAATATTTATAGTGAGAAGCTGCTTATAAGATACCCTAGTGAGCATTTTTTAACAAGGCATAGCATAGGGAAGTAATAGTGCCTTGTTCTCAAGCTTTTGTGTTGAGAACGTGTTCCCATAAACTAGAAAGACAAAATCTCAGATCACAATTGCGATTCAGCTGTGTCTTTTAATTATTTCCTGGACGGTTCTTTCATTCGCCGTTCAAGCCATCTTTGTTCTCTATCAATTATTCTGACGTCACTATTGCTGGTACTATGGCCAGTTTCACACATATGTTTAACTAAGGCCGAGCCGTTCCCATATAGTTGGCTTTACCGTGTTCTGGACATGATATTTCATCAATTAGATTGCTTTTATTTATTTTGTCCGATTTTTAAGGTCGACGTTAAAGCAAAACATGTACATCCTAAATAAAATTATTTACAGGTGTATGTGACTAAAACTGTTTTGCTCGGATGTAACTAAAACTTTCCTGCTAGGTAAATGTAGATAGCCGACCGGAATGGAACGACCAGAATGGAACGGCCACTGCCTTCTCTCGAGATGTCTGTAGGTAAACTATTTTAATTCGAGATTAATATCTATTCAGAAACTTAATTTGGAGTTTATTGATACCCTGTGGCGGTGTGATTAATTTGGAGAAGTATAATTATATAACCGACCAAAATATATGTAATAGGTATTTATAAAGGCATTCGGCTGATTCAGTCGACACACCCCGACAAGAAATCCACCCACATATTGATAAACTCTTATTTTACAAACGTAGACGTTTAAGAGGTAATGTTTGTCTTAGGTAATCCTATTACCTGCTTATCAATGCACAAGTCGCGCCTAAATCAACACTTTGACAAGATTATGGCGTCGAAACACAAGACCGGATATTGAGCGGGCGTGAAAGTCAACAAAAGGCCGCGTTAAACCCGATGACATGGAGTACATGATGTTTGTTAACTACATTGTCATTCAGATTTTAACGATAATGCAGTATCCATTTCAGAAGCTCCAAACATTTCCTCCTTCAAAGTTAACATTTACTGTATTGAAAAGTTTTGATGCGGATGTGATTTCAAATTATCTGCTAAGTATATATACCTTGTACAAGATCATTAAAACTGTTTACTGGAAGAACATCTGCTCGCGAAACAGTTACTTGTCTAAATTTGATTTTTTATTAGATTGAGAACTGTTTGATATGTATAGGTCGATAACAGCAGTTGACTTTAAGGGTGTCTGTTTGGTTGAATTTGGCATAACATGCACACTTAAATCGATACTCAAAATTCGAAAATGGAACTAACATCTGTGGAATGGCTACGCCAATAGATACAATTATGTATGAAGCCATCTTACAAATGTTGATGGTGTGGCACAGGTACATGTATGTGACTTTAACATGCAATTTGTTGCTTGTCTGGGTGTCTTTATAAAGGTTTTATTATCAGCAGATATCGTTTACCGTTAACTTATATTGTGGTATCTTGTTATGTCGACCATTTATTTCTACCCTGCCTGATCTGAGGGTTGGGTAACTTTGTAAATAAGACCTACATTATATGTAGGTCTTACCAGGGTACATTAAAGATTTCAACCCCTGAAACACGAATAAAACCCGCAGACACGTTTCTTACCTGATGCAATGGCATGCATGAGTCCCTCGTGAGAAAGTTAGGGCCTTTTGTATCTTCAATTTTACGTCGCCGGGCTTAATTGTACATATCAGAATTGACCATAAAGCCCACGTAAAACGAAAAAAATGTCCGCCATTACGCTTTGCTCAAACCGGAAGGGATGACCTATTTTCCGCACTCTAGAGGCATGGCTTCATTAAACTGTCCCTAGACTGCGGAGAATTGGGTCATCTCTTCCGGTTTGAACAAAGCTTGATGACGGACTTTTTTAGTTTTACGTGGGCTTCATTTCCAATTCTGCTACGTACAAGCCTTGTTTCTGTGTGTGTATTTATCAATAAATTATCCATATAGAAAGCGAAGACCAGGAAGCCCTTATGAAAAAGACCTTCAAATACCTGTAGTATATTACAGTAAAATTGTAGTATTCTATGGTTTACTGTGATACACTATAGCCGTCTACAGTGTACTTTCGATATATTATAGTATACTGTAACAGTTCAAAGGTAAACTATAGTGGGTAAAGTAGAGTGTGATATAACTTCAAATACCTTCAGTATATTACAGTAACATTATAGTATTCTATGGTTTACTGTGATACACTATAGCCGTCTACAGTGTACTTTCGATATATTGTAGTATACTGTAACAGTTCAAAGGTAAACTATAGTAGGTAAAGTAAAGTGTGATATAACTTCAAATACCTTCAGTATATTACAGTAACATTATAGTATTCTATGGTATAATGTTGTACATTATCACAGGCTGCAGTTTACTGTCACTATGTTATAGTAGGCCTACATAATGTTGTTATAGTAATCAGTGATATGCATGTACATGTATATTACAATCATATATATACATAGGCACAACATATAATTTTGTGGCTAAAACTTTGTGGCTAAAACTGTTGATTTTACCTCAACTTTCTATAGCAAGTGAAGTCAATTTCATATTGGATCATAATCAGTTGGCATCAATTCGCCTACCATCATCTCCCGTCTTGCATGTTTTACCTCGTCGTTGTAGATTAGGCGGCGATCTTGAAGTGTTTGATTTACGTTTCGCTCTATAACAACGAGGGAATTCAAGAATGTCAAGGGATAAATCCCGCAAATATTGTCTACATTGGCGAGGCATGCTGGCCAGAAATGCGATTATTATTTGTAATTACCTCCCTTGATCGCGACGTCCTCTACGTCATAATGTCAATGTCAAGGTCGATTAGTAAACTGGGCGCCATTTCTAACGCGTGGTGGTTTATTTTGTCAACGGTAAGGTAAAGCAGATTATATATCGGATGCTTGACGCTATGAAGTTTGCAATTTTTGAATTTCCTGAAGTCGGCGAAATAGAAGTCGTTGAAAGTAGATGGATTGAAGATATTGACGCACCCGATCGGGTGATTGACGAGAGTCTATTTAATAATGATAGTTTTGACTTCAACCAGGATGTTGCCGTGAAATGGCCAAGACAGAGAGGAAATCCACAGTACAAACTTTACTGTGGAAGGATTATTATCTTTGGAGGTAATAC
>JAVFBX010243258.1:0-19816 GCA_034783855.1 Mopalia kennerleyi | reverse complement strand
GTCCTTCCCTATTACAACTACATATTGTGTACTGTACCAGGGAGATATTGTATGCGATTTCCTGTCCTTCCCTATTATAACTACATACTGTGTACTTACCTGGGTGATATGGTATGTGATTTTCTGTCCTTCCTATTACAACTACATATTGTGTATTCTACCTGGACAATATGGTATGTGATTTCCTGCCCTTTCCTATTACAACTACATATTATGTACTGTACCTGGACGATATGGTATGTGATTTCCTGTCCTTTCCTATTATAACTACATATTGTGTACTTACCTGGGTGATATGGTGTGTGTAGACAGCTCTGTGTATCAAATTCCTGTTGTGGACAGGGTTCTTCAGTGCTGTGTGTGTCTGTCTCCTTACAAACCTTCTCTCTCCGTCTGTACTGGGTGTGGTCAGGGCCACACAATGACCAGGTGCTCCACGTGCTTATACCCAATTCCAGGGAGCCTGAAAGGGTGATAGAATAAATGAGATCATATTGTTATCATTAAAATTGGTGGATACTTATGTCATAAGAAGCTAAACAAGAAATTAAAGTATGAATATATTATTAATTTCAACCTAAAAATATTTTAATACTTTATTTTATTTTTTTTTTATTTCCTAGAAACTTTTTAGTACAATATATAGGCCTATCCCCAGAGATTAACATTGGTTTTGTGAAGTTATATATACACAATTCGTTTGGATACATGCTGAATATTTGTCCTTCGTAAGATCTTCTCCAGTATTGTACAACAGTCTGGATGCGTTGTCTATAAGTGCAGTAATTGTAGACAGTATTTATAACTTATACATAAAACTAGACAGCTTGGTACAAGACATATCAGCAGTCTGATGAGCAGTATTATAATTAGTTTTTAAGACAGTCGTTGTAAATGGAATTGCAGTTGATCAACTTTTTCCAGTGTTTACATCAGGCGTTTACATCAGGCGTTTCCCTCTACATTTCAATAACTTAACTTAATATAGATACTGGTTTGTAACTCCCCATAATGACAAGCAGATAAAAACCCCTGACTTTTTGTGAACTGGAATTCTTGCTTTTATGCTATAGCAGTCAAACAAATTCTGAACATAAGAGTTGTATATTTCCAAAATAGAATAGTGAGGATCAAATTTCTATTGTCTTTACTAACAAATGATTTAAGAAGTTTCAGTTTTTCTTTTTGTTATAAAGAAGGGAAATCTCTTTGAGGGAAAAAAATAGACAGAACACACCCTGATGTAATAAGTTTCACACTTTAAATAGTTTTAAAAAATCCAGACAATTTACAAATCTCACCCCAAACTTCATACTGTATAATTAAAGCAATTAAGTTTTGAATATGTGTGAGACTAAATATGTCTAATTATCTCCCTTAGACAATAACTCCAGCAAAACTACAAACTCCTCTTTTAAAGATAAGATATAACTGGACAATTGTAAGGATTTAGAAATGGAACTGTAAATTGATGTATTTTGTCAGGTGAGACTGCAATGAAGTCCCAATCCACACAGATCATGACTTTACATTGCTTCTGGCCAATTAACGCTCATGGAATCTGGAGCTCCTTATTACACAAGAGTAAGATCTCAGGGAGTGTAACATCCCTCAGATTGCTCCCAGCATTGACCTGTTCCAGCTCAGGTAATCTGAAGCTCTTTACTACACAAGAGTAAGATCTCAGGGAGTGTAAAGTCCCTCAGATTGCTCCCAGCATTGACCTGTTCTAGCTCAGGTAATCTGAAGCCCTTTACTACACAAGAGTAAGATCTCAGGGAGTGTAATGTCCCTCAGATTGCTCCCAGCATTGACCTGTTCCAGCTCAGGTAATGTAACGTCCCTCAGATTGTTCCCAGCATTGACCAGTTCCAGCTCAGGTAATCTGAAGCTCTTTACTACACAAGAGTAAGATCTCAGGGAGTGTAACGTCCCTCAAATTGCTCCCAGCATTGACCTGTTCCAGCTTAGGTAATCTGAAGCTCTTTACTACACAAAAGTAAGATCTCAGGGAGTGTAACGTCCCTCAAATTGCTCCCAGCATTGACCAGTTCTAGCTCAGGTAATCTGAAGCTCTTTACTACACAAGAGTAAGATCTCAGGGAGTGTAACGTCCCTCAGATTGCTCCCAGCATTGACCTGTTCCAGCTCATGGAATCTGAAGCTCTTTACTACACCAAAGTAAGATCTCAGGGAGTGTAATGTCCCTCAGATTGCTCCCAGCATTGGCCTGTTCTAGCTCAGGTAATCTGAAGTTCTTTACTACACCAAAGTAAGATCAAAGAGTTTAACCCTCATGTTCATGGATATAGTGTACTAATTAAAGTCTGCCCATCACTACATCATGCAGTCTTTGGAGCCACATCAAATGCAAAGTTTCACGACACACCAACAGCTTATGTAAGAGTACGTTTGTGTTCAAACTTTCAAGGTTAAACATTCTCAGAAACCAGTCCCCAAATGAATGTTTTCCCTGTATGATTGTTGGAGGATGACATGACAATGTTGGATGACAATAGACTAACCTTCAAGAGTACTTCTCAAATTACATATTGAGTTTCATTTTCGTGATTTTTAGGTAATACTTGATATGGATGGCACATTTTTCTAAAAAATTGCAAGAAACATCCGACAAGGGCACTAGGAGTCCCCCTTGATGGGTAGGAGAAACTTAGTTTCTTGAAACAGCTATTCTACAGATTAGGTTTTTCTTTGTTTCAAGGAGAGGATAGTAAGTTCAGTTTGTAAACTGAACTTGTTTTATATTGTCTTTTCATCTATAACCTACCTGTGCACTTTGGGTTATGGCATGGGACTGACTCTTCAGCATCGCCAGTACATGGGGCAGTGGTTGATTTCTCCGGGTGGGGGGAGGCACACTGACGAGTCCTTACTCTTAGTCCATTTCCACAACTTACAGAACATGGGCTTAACTCTGACCAGCAACTCCATGAACCTATCAGACATAAAACAACAGTATAACACTGCTGAAGGGGATCTCAAGTAGTATTAACCGACTGTTTTACTGAATCCTGATGCAATGGTTACCACATCATCTCATGTCAATTACGGAACAGGTGTAGTAGCCTGTTTAATAATCAGGTGTCTGATCCATCCAGATGCAGATGTGATCCATTTTCTTCAATGAGAATCACCCTATGTTTGCTTAATTGGCCTCTAGAATCACTCTGTTCACTAGGATGAAGACGTCTTAGTCTAAATAAGACATTATTGAATTCATAAAAATCATACTAGTAGTGATACAGCCTCGAGTACAGTGTTAAACCCCAATCAAACAGACAATGAGTAATAGTCTATTTATGGGGTATTTACCATAACAAGTGTGTGTGTTACAATGCCTGGCTTCCACCCCATGTTCTGGACACTCTGGCCCGTCACCGCTGGCAGGTGGGCTGTCACACTCTCTGCGCCTCCACTGTAACCCTCCGTCACACACCTGGTCACATGGTGTCCAGTGTGACCAGGTGGCCCAACCACCTGCGGTGTCCGACACCAGTGAGAAATCTGAAAATAGCAGCAACCAATGAAACTAGATACTACATAGAAGCAATAAAATGATAAAACATGTGCCATGTGTTATAGCTTTATGAACATATATGCCCATACTTTGATAAAATAAAATTACAATAACATTGGAAGAATTTTATTGTTTGATTAGGGATTAATGCCTTACTTAAGGCTATTTTGCTAATACTATGGCATTAAATAAAATATGTTGAACGTGTCACAAACAAATTTCCTTAATTAATACTGGAATTTAATATTTTAATTATGCATATTATTAAATCATAGTTATATGTGAGTAAACAATACATTATTCAAATGAAATACAAAAGTGTTAAAACGAGTTAAGCTATGTTAGTTGGAGGATGAGAAGCTAAATGTATAAACTGATAGATTAGTACAGTTGGATGAACAAAATTATGTTTGCAGGTACAACAAATAAAACTCAAGCAATGGATATAAATAAATTTGCAAATAGCAGACACCAAACTGAAGCAAAATGCAAGCATCAAAAACTCACCACAAAAATGCGAAATTGAGATTTCAGGAAAAATTCATGACATTTCTGAAAACAATTCTATCAAAACACAAATGTAATTGCACATAATTTATAAAACTATGAGATACATGTATTGCTTTATATAGTGACTGCCATCTTGAATTCCTGTAGATTAATGTTTGTGGTAAGTTTTTTTCTGTAAGTAAATGAAGAGATGTGGTGAGAGGTTAAACATCAACTAATGGGATGGTGATGAGAGTTCTATGAGAAATTAAAGTCTCTTACCAGTTAATAGCTCAGGGAAACATTTAGCTTAATTATTCCATGTACGCTGTATCCACAGAATTCCAAGATGGCTGATCTTCTAAAATAAACTCTGTTATAAACTGTTTCGAGAAAATTTCTTTGTCTCCAATATCATTGATGTATCCAAGGGATATCATTTATACTCATATTAACTATAAATGTTGAATGATTGGCAACAAAGATAGACCTACTGAGATTACAAAGGTTCTGTTTGTGTGGCAGATGACAAGAACATGTGCTATTAGAGACTAGAGATAGATGATGTACTACTGACAGGTGCTTTTTCTGTGGAACCAGTCACATTTTGTGTGCTTTCTAATCAATAACTAGGTGTAGTTCTGTATAACAGTTCTATGAAGAGCACTGTGTTTAAGTAAATGGGGTGTTAGTGAATTGTCCTGACTGAGAACATCAACTGTTTTGTTTTCTGTCAGCATTCACTCAGCGAGACATCTGTAGTCTTTTGGCTTCACTAAAGTACTCTGTTAGTTTGTTATTCTTCAATCAGTGGTCGTTCCTTTCCAGGTGAGTTTCGGTGAATTATTCCCATACTTCACATTCCTGAGCTTTATTAATACAGACTCCAGCCCATTCTATATTCTCAACAGACTTAATAGGCTCCTTCATGCAGACTGACACTCTCTGTCATATGAGTGTTCAACCAAACATGAATTATTTAATTTTTCACCTTTCATGGTTCAAGAGCGAAGAGAGAAAAGTTGAACCCTAGCAAGTGTTAGTTAACCTGAACGGGTATGACGTCTTTACTGGTTTAGTGTTATTGGTGGTTGATGATTTGGGCCACCCAGTTCTTACTGAAAAGCCCTATTTCTTAAAACTATTGCCAACACTTAATTCACTTCCTCTGTCAGGCTGAACTCAAGACTAATTGGATCATCAGTAGAGGATATAGACAGGAAGCTGAAAGGATGTCTGTAAATCTTTAACCTTGTTCCTGATAGCCCTGTGAGGACACACGCACTAAGATAATGGAGGCTTGATGAAGATAACTACAGGCGTCGTTTAACTATTTGTTTATATCAAAATGAAATCATACACCAGCATATGGTGTTAGGAGGCTAATTTCTGGGTGTTGCCTTCTTTCAAAACAACATATGTATTCAGCTTTTATTAATGATACATCCGGCTCCTTTAATGCGCAATTCTGAGGTTACCTGATATCCAATAGCTCTACTAATGCCTTGTTGTTATTTCTATCTGGTGAAACTTACTTTGGCGGCGGTTATGTACATGTATATAAATGTGTTGAAGTATCGGAGTGTACCATGTACTCAACGGAAGTTAATGTATTTTCTGTGCATATCAGTTTCTATAGATATGACTTTTTCGTGAAAACAGAACAAATTGGTAGTTTCATGTTGGGGAAAGGGAATTGACGGGATAAGGGCACGAGTGAAAGAAGAATTTATTAATTTATTGTACAAATACTTAAATAATTGTTTTACCAGCGTAAATCTGAATTGCAGAAGACAATTTTACTGTGTTGTGGGCTTTTAGTTATAATGTGAATATACTTGAATGCATTACAGTTCCTTTTAAAACTAACACAGGTGTTTTTTTTACATGGAAGTGTCTTAGAGATTTTAATATGGTCAATAAACTTGGGACTTAATGACATTATTATGGTATAACTTGTTGAGTGTGTCATGTAAAGTAGATAGGCAATGTCGTTTGAAAAAGCCCTCGTTGCGAAAAGAACCATACTTGTGAGTTAATGATCCTCTCAAGAAGCATTTCATGACCCTATTATCTGGTTTAAAATGACTGGCAGCTGACTTATTAGTTTGTATTGACCCTTCAGTTGTAAAAATCTAATATGAAAGCACAAGAGATGTACTATTCAGACAAAAGCTGTCAACACCCTGGACCATTCCTTAGACTTTATCCCCCTCCTACACAGAAGAGCCTGTCAATGCCAATCATTATCTGACAAATCTAGCTCCACTGTTAATTAGCCTCTCGTAAGATTTTTGAGCTAGTATGGGCTATTGGTTCATCAGCTGTCTTTAAAGTGATGACAGACACCAATGTACAGCATGTTACAGAAAAAGTACTTTCACGTTCAATATAAATCGCGCAAAATAGTCATTCTCTGGTTTGAGATAATGTGATGAACTACAAAATCATTCTCTAATCCCAAATATACAAGCTGTGAGTTAAGACATCTAGAGTAAGGTGCTTTTGATATTATCTTGTGGTTTCTTATCAGCTAGTGGAGGTTTAAAGCATGTTGATTAATGTTATTTATTTAGTGTATGGTGTGATGGTGAAAGTCTGTAAGCCTGCCATATATCAGTGTACAATGGACAGAAGACATACTGATAATGTCATCTTCAACTCTCTGGTGTAATCAGAGCTTCACAAATCTCTCCGTTTCTCTGAGTTTATCTTCATTATTAGTCTGCCCCTAATATGTTTTATTTCACCCTTAACAGATAGATATAACAGCATCTGACCAACTCTCACTTGTTTATGTCTCCATTTCTGAATCACCTGCCACTTAAACACGATTACACTGGAGCTGATCAAATCTCTTTTCTTTGATTCTATCTTCATATAGCGGTGTAACATTATGTTCAACACAGACTTATTGATATCTGATGAACTTATTTGTTCACTGGTTATTAATCACACTTTTCATTAGGATTCTGCTATCACCGTCATCTACCTGCTATCACCCGTCATCTACCTGTATCTTTCACGCTCATTAAATAAATCAGACCTGTTAACCTAAAATAAACCTTTCAACATTATTTTGTTGACTAAGTGTAGTTTGTTTTAAGATATGCTTCCATATAGCTATATCTTTACCAGTTCCCTTTTCTCTCTCTTTATCACAATGTGTGGTATACACCATTTTACCTGGACTATATACTGTATTTTAGAAATGGATTAGAACAGATTTTTCACATCAAGACGAAGGTAAGATTGTGTTGATTCTTCAATAATAATAGTCTGTATCTGGTGATGACATTTGTCAAGTTTCAAGAAAAAAGCGAGTAGAAATGTTTGGAATAACGAGAATCCCTTTTTGAATGAACAGACTGAGTCTTGGCACAAGCATCCTTTAGCTGGAAGAATCCACCAATGGAAGGAGACGGACATGCCACCATGAAGGCAGCCTAACCCTGATACACACTACAGATGTCTACTCTCTATAATTGTAAGACAAAGGGAAGATGTTACGACAAAAGGAATAAAGATACTAAAGAAAACACCTGTTTAACAGACTTAACGAATCTCACGTTTAATTGATCAGTATTTACATATAGGTATAAAGGTTATTAATCAATCAATAACCACCATTTTAACTATCGTTTTAATGTACACATTTAATACAAAACAAGCCACAGTCTAATCTTTGATTTTGTCTCCACATTCTAACATTAACAGTTCATAATCTATAACCTACAACAACATATCACAATTCACATAATGAATTATGTGTCCACAGGTATAAAACCTGTGTAGACAATGTCAAATTTAGACAAACCTACTGTAATAAATAAAATTGTGCATACAAAATACTATTTGACTGTTGGAACGCCTGTGGCAATTTGTAAAATATGCTATATCAGAGATTTGACACCAAATAGTGCCACCAATAAACTTTGTCCATAAAAAAAACAGATGTTCATGTTTCAGTTAATATCAATGCCATCAGCAATGGCCAATTACATGAATGTAAAAGATTTGCGCATGCAATAATATTGCCTAACCAGAAACTAAATAAGCTGTGTTTCATACACCAAGAGAACAGTCTTTCACCAGACTATTTTCACATGAATATTGACCATGGTGCAGCTGATTCAGGGCCCACCCGCAAATGAGGCCCCATATTTTATGAAGTTATGAAGTTGGGAAATTGAAAGGTCAAAGGGGCCATTGGAGCTAGACCTCCTTTATCCTAAGTGGCCTATTTCACAGTCCTAGTAAAGCCTAGAAGTAAACTTTCCTTTCATTTAAGAGCCACAATCATTGATAATTCCGAAACTGGGTGCTCTAGATCATACACAAATTCTTTTTTCAGTTAATTTCGGATAAGACATTTAAATTCCAATACAGCATTTTTTATTTTTCTCTAAAAATGAAATATTTTACTCGACATCTTCAGCATTATTATTGCCAGTTATAGCTGCTGGCACATAATGAGACCAGCAGGAATCGCGACTTACTTTATGTATGCATATAAAAGTATAATCTTTCTACTACACACAGGAAGACCTAAATTTTATAGGCATTACTTAAAAAGATAGAAAATTACATAGAATCCTAAAAAACATTAAATGTACATCCATAAATGCTTTTCTCTACAAATATATTTTAATAAATATTATTTATGATACAAATTTTATACCAATATTGATATGCCCTTCAAAGAGATGCTATATACAAATGTGCTCCGTATGAAAAATGGCCTAAATAAAAAGTCGAAAGCTTGAAGTAAGAATTACTGATTAAACACTGATATTTTTTATGACCTTGTTTCATAACTTTTAAAAAATTAAAATTTCTTGTTTTTTTCTGAGTAAAATCTTGACAGTTTAGTCTTGGTCAGGACTAAACAGGGCTGCTTTGTTTTTAGATAAACTTGACAATCTTACTGTTTATTGAGCTATACTTCTCAAGACCAAAATTAGCACCAATGATTAAAGACAAAACTCCTGTAAAAAGTCATTGTTTCATGACACAAATTATTTTTAAAAATTCATAATTATGCAGAAAAAGAAAAATACCCTTAAAATAAACAGGACCTTATTAACGGAAATATAGGTAAAACAATGTGAACACAACCAGAAATAAATGAGCAGCCCACGAACTGAGTTCTGACTCTTTGTCAAAACATTACTATCCTATTGTGTTTCTGAAAATAACTTAACAGAACAAATAAAATGTAGTTGTGGACCATTATCAATAATAAATAATAAACATTGAAATGAAAACACCATCACTGTAACAATCATAGAAAAAAGAAACATGTTATATCTGTGGACAGCTGAGAGTGAATCAACGGCATATATGTACAAATAATCAAACTTTTAAAAAAAAATTTGTCACATTACAAACTTATGAATTCACATTAAACAGAATTTCCAATCTATATCCATGTAGTATTGTGAGAAAAAAATTCTTATCAAAGTACATGCTCTGAAAAAGACAATAACATGCCCACTACAGTGACAACAACAACAACAAGAACAACTGAACATCTTTGGTAAATAGCAAAGTAAAGGAGGTAAAAAGGTGGTATTGCGAAAGAAAAATAAAATGGTTGACAATCTGTACAACATTGTTCAAACCGAGGCAGACTATACCTGTGAAGTTGGCATATGTGATTTAATTACTTTAAATACTTGCATACTACATGTGTGTATTTTCATTTCTAAAATGTTAATATACCTGTTTTATAAAATAAAACTAACTGAGGTAAGACGATACTGTTGAAAATGACATATCTTATTATTCTTAACGATCCTGATTACTTGCTTTCAATTGGAGTCGTTTGTCCAATGAATTATGTGTACTAAACGTTGATAATACTGTCGGGTGAAACATGACAAAAGAGTTCAGAGCAGGTATGGCTTTGAGCAAGGCTATAATAATTCATATCAGCTTTCATAAAATAAAAAAAACCATTGGTAATTAAAGATGATAAAAAACAGCACACTACAGATTGTAAGAAGCAAAGATGATTGTAAACAGATATTGACGTTAGAACCACAACCCAAAGGGTAATGGGCGGTGCTGCCACATTATAAATAAATGCCATAATAACACAATGGAGTATTTTGTACAAAGTATTCTTTGGATAAAATGACTTGGTGGGTAATAAGTTTATGCAATATACAGTATCCAGCATGTATGCAGGATAAGTTCATGTAATATACATTTTGTCCATAAAAATAGCTAAGTGTCCGATAAGAAACAGTTCTTGAATCCTGTTTGTCTATCAGTGATGTATATGGCGGCGGGGCTAAAGGGTCAACCAAAAGCTCACACTGAATAACCAAAGCTGATAAAGCACACAAACACAGTACCACTTTGTCCAACAGAGCAAGGCTGTAGCTCAGTATCCTCGTGTCCTTGGCAGGATTAAACCTCGACCTTCAGAAGGTCATGACTGTCCATCCACTGAGTCTTTGAACATCAACACAATCAAGCACACACTTATCAGCAGGAAGTAAGCTACATGTGGCTGTTTGAGGGACCAATGAAAGCACAGAGTACATACTACAATACTGCAGGCAGACCATCTAAAACATGCAGCTAGCAAACACCATAGATAGGCAGGGATGAGTCCAGAGAAACAAGACAATATATCAGACATCTGTCCACTTCATTAGCCCTGAGAGGGGACAATCAGTCATTCTAGCACTTTGAGGTAATGGTTTGTAACAGTGTCAGTTTATCTTCATGTGATATCTCCTGATAAGATGTCCCCTCCCTGGCTTAGGAAGAAGCCCCCACGGTACGTCTGGCTTGAGCTGTTTGGCATGCAGCTCACTGGCCCATGGGGTATTGTACCACTGTCATCCTGTCCCGCGCACTGGCACCCCATCTTTGTAACCACATTTCTGACAGACCAGAAAGACACCAAGAGTCCGACAGTTGCAGTATTTGCGGAACATTCTCCGCCTAACTTTACAGTACTTGCGCAGCATTCTATCAACAGGTGTAAAAGCCTCAATGGAATTTCTGATCTCACCTGAATCGTGGCAACCGCTGCCGTTGTCGAAACAAAACCGAACGTCTGTCTTCATCATACTAGTCTTCATCATGTGTGATTTAGGAACACTAGAACGACACGTAAACCTGAAACGCTGTTCAAAGTAGCCTCCCTTGGTCTTGTTAGTCTGCACCCATGGTGTCCAATGTGTCATTTTCTTCTTCACTGCAATCAAGAAGAACATGTGCATAATCCTAAATAATCAGTTTTAAGTCACTTAAAATTGTTTATTTCCAACAGACTGTGTACCTATATAATAAATGCTCACAAATTCATGACAAATTACATGTAATTTTACAAATCCTCAGTTATATAATTTTAAAACAATAAGTACACAATTCATTGTCTGTGTGTCCAACTATATGGTATTTAGTTACAAAAACTTGCGTTGAATAAGAAAAGGTTTTGTATTTGACGACTTACAATCACAGGTATGTGTATTACAGAGCCTCCACTCCTGGGGGTTCCCCATACAATCCTTGAGAGGGGCGGGAGGTCGGGTTTTATCACAGGCTCTCCTGCGGGTCTGAATGCCACCATTACATTGGGATGTACAATCACTCCAGGCCGACCAGCCAGACCAGTTACCATGAACAGGAGCAGCTGTAATGAAATAAACACATCACCACAGGGGGATCACAATACAATTATCAAAGAACGATTGATAAGTGTTCTACACCACATTCAACACTACTTCAGCTACCCTGTGGTGTGACTCAAGAAATTTCTTTACAACTTGGATGCCTATTCAAGGTAATGAAATACCTGACCAACTAATGTTATGTTATAATGAGCTGGTTTAAAGTCAGCATCTCTGGAAGTTTATCAGCAAGGAATCTAACCAGAAAGAAAATGTGTGAGATTGCAAACTGTGTCAAACCATGAAAAGTTGAAGCGAACCAGAAATCCCACTTGAACTTTTGAACATGTTTACATGGCTTTAGGGTTGAAGAAATACTGTTTGGGTCACATTGGGTTAGTATAAAAAGTGATGTTTTTCTCACTTGTGTGGTTTGTAAATCAGGACTTTAAAAAACATGTTTTTTGTTACTCAATATTTTGACCAGAATATGTATATCATCTTTTGGAATACTGTCAGTATTTTCAGTCCTCCTCAAGACCTAAATAAGTATGTGAAAATATCAAACTAAAAAATGCTGGTTTCATTCCCCCCCTGTATTGAATCTACGATCCGTTTAAAAAATATTGGTAGAAGTGAAAGTCACTTGTGACTCGCTAGTTTCAACATGACTTTCTCCTGCTATTAGCTGGTCTCATCATATCAGTACGACATTAAACACCAAGCAAATGATGAAGCTTCAGGTAAGACATGAAGTAATTGTCTTCCTACCTAGACAAGGTGGATTTCCTACACAGTAAATTTCGTCTCTCTCTGGTCCCACACAGAGTCGTCCTCCATTGGATGGTGGGGGATTCCCACATGACCTTTGACGTGATCGGACTGCTGTACCACATGTCCTTGAACAGCCAGACCACTCAGACCACGATGTCCATTCACCATTTGCTGTAACAACAAAGTTCTGCCATTGATCAAGGTGTTAGACATGAAGTGGCCATTTTGAGGAAAATAAAATGATTTATGATTTCCTGTTAACATTAAAATATTGAAACAATTCTGTCTTTAACCCCTTTTGAAAAGACATCCATGTATATCTTGTTTCAAAGGAATTAAAAACACAAATATAACATAGACTTTATTAAACTTGTATGGATTAAAAGTCTATTGCCATCCTTAACGATAAAAAAGAAATCCCACAGTTTAATATTGCATTGAAGATTATTAGAAAAACATACCGGTATTTAAAATCCTAAATTTCATTTTTGACTCACTTGTACAGTTGCTGACTTGAACACTGGATCCAGTACATTCTCGTCCACCAAAAAACGGTTTAGGATTGTCACAGAGGCGTGTCCTACACTGACACCGATCCCCTGATTTCCCAGAACCAACCTGCTGACAATACGACCATCTACTCCATCTGCCCCAACCTCCATCAACTAGAAAACAATGCAAAAAAATAATTATAACACTGTCACGCCATCTTAACTTATGATAAATAAAGAACAGCATCGACAAATACAACAGGAAACTATTCTATAAATGACTCTTAAAAGCAGGTGTGTTTTCCAACTGTAAAGGTAGATATACTGCAATGATACATATAAATTATAAACTAATACAAATGTTTGAAAAGTTTAGCAGGTAAAAATTAATTACACATGTAGACTTTATCTAATTTTACAGATTAAACAAGTCATAAATAATGGAAAGCATCAAGGAAATATAAGATGTGCCAAAGATTGAAGTGAGATACCTGGGTGTTCTAATACAGGACAGCTGGTGATATGTTGATGCCAGTAATGTACATGGGGGTTCCCCCCAGGGGCTGTCGTACAAGCCTTGTAGAAACTGTCCCAGCCACAATACGGGTCCATAGCATTTATACACATGCTGGAGAGAAAGAGGATAAAAATACTGATCAATAGGATTGAATCAAATGATTTCATATAGTACATTTAGTCAGACAGAGTCGCTCAAATTAAAGGGATATAATATTTCTTATTATTCATTTTTTATTAAATTTGCAAGAAATGTCGAATTTTAACTACATGTATATATATATATTGCTAATTAAACGTCCAACACACAAAGAAACTGGATGAAGGATTACATTAGGTCTGCATTCCATGAAGCAAAATAACTGCATCAGGTTGCCATTGAATAATCATAGTCCAGCAGTTGCAAATTGTTATGAAACATTCTATATGAATCAATCCCTGGTAATTTACCAATATCTGAGTATACAGCACAACTTTCAAAACACAAAACTGGTCTTACTCTGAAGATAATTCATTTATTCGAGGTTTGGCCCTTTATTTGTTACCATGGAAACAGAATGGAAAATATCTTTCTGGTGTCTTTGGAAGGGAAACTTAATCAGCCTTATTAAACTGAACATTTGTAATGTAGGATATAAAGATGGACTTTTATGTCACTGTGACGTTTTGAGTGGTTTACACAAAATATATAATTTTTTTGGTAAATTTACATGAGAGACAAATCTATTGACCACTGAACATTTATTTCTTTTTACATCTCTTGAAATATAATAAAATAAATAGCCTTGCAATCCAAAATACATTGATGAAAATAGTAGCACTTTTAAGATTAACTAGCCTTATTCTGGTTTTTTTTTTTGCATATAAAGCTTTCATAAATATCCAATTAACTTCTTCAGATGCAATCATCTATTGAAAGACGCTAAAAACAGGAAAACAAATGTTAAAAGTTGAATATGTAGTAGGCTGGGCAAATAGACTCTGGTGTTAAACTTACTCTTTGCTCCTCAAACGCTCACATCTATGAAGAGGGACTCGTAAGACTTTATCTGTTGTACTGACAAACAGTACAGCCTGGAAGAGAGCAAAATATAATTCATACAAAGCATACTGGCAGTCAGAAAATTATAAACATTACCTGCCAATATATGTTCTAGACAATAAGTAGCTTATGAAGATTAGTATTTAACTCAGATTATAGATGAGTAAAGTAGTTATGATAATTATGGTATTCTATACATATCAAAATTTTACAAAGACATTTAAGGTATTATAAAGGTAGAAACTGATTTAGTCCTTTATAACAAAGGAACTACTCTAGATATTATAATTAACACGAATTGGCAAAAATGGTAAAGAGTCAAATTATTTACGGAACTCTTGGTATTGTCTATGGGAACCAAGGGCTTAGGCAGAGGGGTGTCCACCTGTCCAAATGCACACCCTGAGGTGAACAATTGTCATTTGGACACCCTGTTTTAAGAACTTTGAACAAGCCGGATATGGGGAAAATTGGAGCAAAATGACCATTTTGGACACCATACTTTTGATTTCTGGCTAAGCCCCTGATGGGAACATACATGTACATCCGGCTTCTATTTCTATTTAGTTGTTATTAAAATTCTACATAGAGATCATCTTTTCTATACTCCTACCAGCATTGGATACAGGTAACATGATAATATCCTACATGGTAAAAAAATGTGAATTGCTAATATTAAGTGCATACCTATTGAGGAAGAATCTATATAGAGATCATCTTTCTTTACTCCTGCCAGCATTGGGGACAGGTAACACTATCTATATGATAATATCCTACAACGTAAATACTTTTACCTGTTACTATTAAGTGCATACCTTTTGAGGGAGAATCTGTATAGAGATCATCTTCTCTTTACTTCCCCCAGGTATGACCGTCATCTCCTCCACCAAACAGGTAGTGTTAGTGCCAGGTAACTGCAACATCTTCTGTATTCGGCCATCTCGAGTAGAGACAAAAACCACAGCGAACGTCTGGTGATGTTTACCCTGTACGTGGTCCACCACAATCTGGCTCCAGCTGAATAAGGTACAGTATTTTAACATCAGACATAGGGAATACAAAATGATTGCTATGAAACTTGAGTATTTACAATTCCTCAAGAGTTTTATATGGCATTACGATGTCATATTCTTTATTGAGTATAAAGTCTTATATCTGAATAAGTATGATTGATAAAATAACAGAGAGTAAGACGTGGCTATTCCATAGCTTACCGTTCATTAAATCCCACTATTAGAGGGTTCACTTCCAAGGGTTGTACAGCTCTATCCATTAACTGGTACTTCATGGCATGCACCTCATTGTTAGCATTTGCATGGGATCTCTTTCTAGTCTCACTTCTTACTGAGCACTGAAAAATACAGATATAAAAGACATTAAATAACCATGGTCTAACTTTCTTCTGTACTTCAATTTTATATTGAAATATATCCTAAGTTTACTTGCCATATTACATGTATGAAGTACTGTTAACACACATACAGAATGAATAACTTCAGTCTAAATAAAAGTACTGTCAAACAAAAATACTTGTCTTCATATTATATACATGTAATGTTTGTGTTATTTTTTTTATTTGATTTTGATTTTTTCAATGTATTTTCAATGTAAAATAGTCAAAAATTGGCTGATTTAATATTTGATTGTAACCTCTGACCGCTGGTGCTGTTATAACTCAGACTTATCTCCCCTCTATCATCACAGCCAATGTTTATCTTCACATACACTATTACTAGTGACAAGTATAAATCATTCTGTTGTAAGATCTGTAAAAACATTTGTAGATGGTTGTGGTTTAGCTCTCTTCAGATCCTGTATTTACATAAAGAACCGCAGAGATTAGCTGTGTTTTATACACAACTCTGTTTTACTATTTCTCCTGTACTTTAGTGAGTTCCATATGTCAAAATATAGACATTGCCCTGCCAATATTGACTCGGATTCTGAATAAAAATATCTCTGGCTGGGGTGGGATCTAAAATGGGTCTTTCCCTGGTTAGATTTGATACTGACTCGTATGATACCAGAGTGTAATTTCAACCCAAGCAGCACACCCGCCACAGCAACAACACAAAACTCTGTTTGTTTTCTTTATTGTTATTCAACCCAGCAGAGGGTTGCTTTGTCGAAACACAGGATATGCCAAAGAACTGCTTAGGAGACTACATAATAAATACCAGCCTAGTTAAAACTGTGCAGGATAATACAACTGGCTCCTCTCCGTCTTTTCTTTAGCTCTCGGCACTATTAAGGTCAAAATGACCAGAATCCCTGTCTGGCACGTTAGGTACATTCACAGCTGTAATACTGCAGCAGTTTCTTTACACCTCTGTCCATGCATATAGTATAAACTCAGCTGCCTTACTTCGTGTCAGTAACTATGGCGCTACTTAACCGAGAAAAGTTACAGTTTCAAATGAGTGGAACAATAAACGTTTCTACAGCCAGAAGAATATCTCTTTCATACTACAACAGTTTTTTCTTCCTTACATGTATAGAAACTGTTTTTAACATGTTTAAAAAAAGCCACTAGTATCTTAAATGTTGTAACCGGAGATAAAAATGACTGGCACAAAATACACATACAAAAGAACCCAACAAGTTTATGTATGTCCAAAACGTTTAACCACATATTTTCTATTGTTTTACTTACTCTTTCTCACCCTATATAATTCAAGTTTGTTTGTTTGGTTGACTGCGGTTTTACCCTCACAGAAGGTTATTTCAGTCCCATTAGGACATTTCACCGTAATGTGCACATAAAATCACTGGCATATCACTGCCAAGAAACAATGTCAAGACACAAAACCAACACAGGACTGTTTCTTTGTTTGATTGGGGTTTAACGCCATACTTAATGTTATTTTACTCATATGACAGTGTGCCAGCTGAATGGGGGAAGGAAACCACTGGCAACAAGCAAAGACAAAAAAAGCAAAGACAAGACTGGACAAAGACTGGGAGTAAAACAAGGACATCACAAACAGATTGGCTACATGTTGCCTCTTAGCTTTGAGAACACCAGGGCAACATTAAGCTCCCTCCCGACCCTGCGCTACAAGCACTGAGCATAACACTTTGTGACTGAAGACAAAATGTACCATTAAACAGTGTGGAGGCCATAGTTGGGAGGCATCTTGCCCCTTTGGTTCCACCCACCCATATTACATAGCCATTCGGCTCACATTGGTAGTGTAGAAGGGAACTTACGGTTTTCATGGGAGCAGGGTTAGTATGAGGTCCCCAGGCTGAGTTCATACTCTCCTGATGTTTGTATGGCCCAGTGAATGAATAGTGAAGAGATGTCATGTTATAGGCACACACAGCTGAGCCAGGTATACTGTTACTGTAGAGGAACATAAATTATTAACACTGGACATTTAAATACATTTATTGTCTAGTAATTTCGTTGTTATAAAATGATACTAATATTCTTTACATAACCTAGTTGTCTGTATTCTTATTTACTCAAAAGTTTTAGAGTAAACATTACAAAGTATTTATTTCTTTGAGTTTCACTTCGTGTAAAATTTAAATTTTTGATTGACTGATTGATAATTCAAACAAAGAATTGTATTATATACAAGAAATGAGAATTAGCTTTCTATGGGCTGTATTAAAGAAAGGATAAAAATGTGAACAATTGAATAATGAAGATACCTTGGAGTTGAAAAGACAGCGTAGAAGAGGTTCTCTTCAGGCATGTAATATGTACTCTGTATCTCATTGAAATAGAATGGATACTCTCCTGGTATTGAGCAATTTAACCGCGACTTCAGAAATGTAGTCCAGTTATCTTCAAACAAAAACTGACCACCTTTGTCTGTCTAAAATACGAATAACACAAATGTCAGGATAATTGTTATGTTTCAAAAGCAGTACTATAAAAAATGTTGATTAGAAATCTCATATTTTTTAATATGAACAAATCTGAAAAACATTTTAAGAAGTTTTGGTGAAGACGTTTATCAGTTAGTACCATATTCTGTTCCCAGGGAAACCACACAGAACTCCATACGCATAATAGGTGAAGGTAATTTATTCTGGTGTAGCTAATAATGCTTTGTCTATGCCCAGCTGAATTTACTTGGGGACGAGAGGTTGACTGTTTGTTTGATTAGGGTTTAACGTCCTACTCAAGGGTATGTCACTTATATGATGACGGATTGTCCACTTCTCATTGCTCCTTACTTAAAAATGGTGGGAACAAAAGAGGAAACCTCATGTCTAATTGCTTCAAGCCCACAGTAAAGGTAAACAACACAAACAGGGTATTGTTTTGTCAGGGTTCAAATGGTGGGTGTACAAATGATTCAAAATGCCCGTCTCTCAAGGAAAGAAGGCCACCCAATGGAGCTGGTTTCTTCACTGCCATCAAATAACCTCAATGGAGATCACATTTTGATTTTGTTCAAATGCTAAATATTAAAGATACCATGCAATAAGATTAACAGCCATACATGTACGACATAAATGACGACCTACCTTACATAACCTGGCTACTCTGGAAAATATTTTCTGTCAAATAAAAAAAAGGGAAATTCATCAGCTAAATCTAAGAGCAAAAACTGTCAAATATGTGTGATGGTTTTGATTCAATTTCTCATATTATATAGTTTTAATTAAAACAATGTAATGTTTGGTATTCATAAAGGAAATCTAGACTTTATATTACTTATTTGATTTATGTACCAATATACATGTACATGTGAATAATTACTTCAAGGTCAATAAACCTCTATTGATTCCAGTTTTCCATAATAGAGATTTGTTCAGGTGGTAAATCCATTTATGATGCCTCTATAATGACATTCCCATACACCTGTATTGGAACCATCAATCAGGTGTTAATTGTCTCACCTTGCCACAATTGATGTACTCTATTGCTGCCTCTTTGAAGAAAAAATAGACAAAGTCATCAATCTCATACGCCGACACAAACTGAGGCTCTGATAAAAAAGAAAAAAAAAGAAATCAATTATACTCTTAAACTATCACTTGGTATGATGTACAACTTCCAACTATGAGTTCATTTTTTTTTAAACACTGATTTGAAGACTGATTGTTCATAATATTTTCTATTGGGTGGCCTGTCGTCATGTAGTGTTTAAGGGTAATGAAACCAAAACTATTTACTTATAAATTTTTTAAAGAAAGAATTTTTCATCAAAGATTGATAATACCATAACCTTAGGTGACAGATCTAATCATTGGAGACTGAAGTGAGTTTAAATTGATCATTCTTTTTGATAAATTACTAAAATTGCGATCATTTATTATAAAACAAATTTTTTCTACAATAAAAGCATACATGGGGTTTTAAATGATTTATAGG
>JAVFBX010243257.1:0-33905 GCA_034783855.1 Mopalia kennerleyi | reverse complement strand
GCTCAGTAGAGTGTAAGTTCAGTGTGGAGTGTAGGCTCAGTGTGGATGTGTAAGCTCAGTGTGGAGTGTAGGCTCAGTGTGGAGTGTAAGCTCAGTGTGGAGTGTAGGCTCAGTGTGGATGTGTAGGCTCAGTGTGGAGTGTAGGCTCAGTGTGGATGTGTAGGCTCAGTGTGCAGTGTAGGCTCAATGTAGAGTGTAGGCTCAGTGTGGAGTGTAGGCTCAATATGGAGTGTAGGCTCAGTGTAGAGTGTAGACTCAGTGTGGAGTGTAGGCTCAGTGTGGACTGTAGGCTAAGTGAGGAGTGTAGGCTCAGTGAGGAGTGAAGGCTCAGTGAGGAGTGACGGAGTGTAGGCATACTTGGTCCTGCCGGGGTCGATCCCTGACGGAGGCATACAAATGCGTCTTTTACTGCACTCCTAGATATATATAGCTTAGTAGGTAGAGGGTTGGGCCTGTAACCTAAAGGTCCTGGGCCTCTACTGACCCTCTACTCTACTCTACCCAAAGGTCCTGGGCTCGAATCCCGGTGGAGGCAAGCAAATTTTCTGTCTTCATTTATTCAAAATATAATTAAATAAATACCCCATGAAGGATTACTTTGTACACTTTATTTGTCATTTGTCACATAGTATATAAAACAATCTACACAAATATACATATATTATATATTAAGTGTGTGTGTGAATACAGTTTCTACAGGATTGGCAGGATAATCCGTTATTCATACACCTCATTATCAGAACGAATCCATCTAAAACATGACGTCATTAAAAACGTGACGTCATTGGAATTACCAAGTGCACAACATTATGTCGCAAGTGGCTACGTTTCTTTAAAAAAATCCCTGTTAAATGTACACGAATAACTATTTAGAAATTATAGACAAACAATTAAGCAGATAGGTAAATGGATTTCATTTGATTCTAAAAGTTACGAAAAACGATTTTGCTGGAGAAAGTAAAACCTCGTAATAAATAAACTAATATTCGAGTACACAACCAGTGTTTAATCTTCAGATTGGAAAACGTTGTCATGGTCACAGGCCGATACAAACCGGCTAGATTAAATTCAGCAAAGTTATGAAATAAAACATACAGATGTTATTAATACATTTTAGCAAGCACTGTTACAAATAGCTCTTTCGACACAGACAAACTTATACACTAAAACACAGCTAAAATTAGTTTACATGTTTAAACTAAGAAAACATTTTGCACAACTCAATCGACATTATCTGTATATCTCATTAAGCTAACCCGTATATCATATCAAAACAATACATTTGATCATTGTGCAGCGCAGATAAGTGTGTTCATAGACAGGACGGGAACCTATTCCCTTCATGTTGCAATCGCCAACAGTCTGTGTTCAACAGTGGAATTTTTTTCTCATTACACAGATCTTTCGCTTTAGTTGAAGTAGGCGCTCAACAATGAAGTCTTAAAGTTTGCTGCGCAGAATGTCCACTTTGCGGACTCATGATGGCCCAGATTTTAGCCTTTGTCTTATGTCAAGTTACATTTGATAGTTTGTCTATGATTATCCATGTGAACTGATGTAACCTGCGCACTTCCTATCTCCATTTCAGATTACGTTTATTTGTTTCTTCGGAGATCGTGTGAACAAACAACAGTAACGATACACTAGGTTCATTAACATCTCCTTTTATCACATAATACCTCCGCCAGTCAGAAAACACAAACTCAGAAAGGGACTTAATGACATTCACATCTGGCGGAAGGTTTTTTGGTATGAGAGGCTAGACTTCTTCAAGTACAAATACGCCTCTTCACTTTATTCCATATTTAATGGACCTCCTTTTCCCTTAGTTGCTAATCGAAATCCTTACGCATGTGTAAACACAGTTGCTTCTAGTTTCTATTGAAGTCTCGCGATATTAAACGAATCTTACAGCAAGCTCCTACCAAGCCGATTGAAGCAAATCAAAGGATGTAATTTTGACGTAAATAGTATTTGCAATAGAAGAGCGCCTTGGTGAACACCCTTACCGCCATTTAAATCAACCAAATATTCAACTCCTGGTAATTCGCAGACGCCTTCAGAAGCGGGTTTCTCGTCAATTAACCCTCAAGTGTTCTTTATGAAGAGTGGATCCAATGGAAAGTCATCTTATTTCTTGCGTTATTTACGAATGTTTCGCATCGATTCGCATCCTAAAGAATCATATGCGCTAGGTCGTCAGGTAGACTCACTACATCTGCAAACCTCCTCATATCACCATCGTAATACTCCAACTAAACATCTCGCCTTTTTTCGTCTCAACATCGATATGAATCGTAAATAATCCTGCACAGATTTATTTCTGTATTTATTTACAAGATAAAACAAATCATTCGTGTCAGAAGAGACTTGTATTGTCTACACCAGAATAACATGGCGACGCCACCAAGGCTATCGAACTCGATTTAACAGGGTATGTTTGTAGAGAGTAACCTGTCCAGGTTTGGTGGTAGAATCAACAAGAACAAGGGACCATATAAAAATGCATTGCTTACTAAGATGATAGTTCTGAACTAAGTCGTAAACATCGTAATGCATAGTTACCAGACGATGTCACACCAACTGTGATAGTGTGAGACTTGATTCACCTAGTATAGATGACATCTACTGCGGAAGAGGTATGATTGAGACAGTTCCACCTCCTCATTAACATCACCTTAACATCATGCTGCATCCATTAACATCTTACATGGTGTGACATTCAGACATTTGTAATTATTTCATAAACATGTGTTTTCGTTCACTATACGTTTGCACTCTTTGCATTTCACATAACAACACCAATGGAACTTACATAGACATCGTTCAACGAGTTCAACTTTTTTTGTTTTAAATCCACGCCCGCAGCACATCAGGTCGCAACCGTCAATAGCTTTGGATGTGCCGTTGCATATTCTCCCCGTTGTGCCGAGGGAACCAATTTTAGGGTTGATAACACAGTAATCCGGGGAAGGTATAAGGTAGACCAAATCACGTGGTGTGTGCGGTTTGAAATTCACGTTACGTGGTACTAAACGTTTGGCGCTGCCGATACGCTTCGGACTCAAGGTCACTTCAGTGGCGCCGTCGAATTTCTCCTTCAACCGCAACCCAACTTCCCTAAAAGGCGGCATAGCCTTCCAACATGTTTTCATCTCACAAGACCCAGAAACTCCGTGACATTTGCATTCAACTTTCATGTGATCCTCAATGGCCTGCAAATAAACCGAAAAAGTCCGTTAGATAGTGCAATGTACATGCAATAATTGAATAAACAGTTTTATTTGCATCTGTTTCATGCAGCTTGGCATAACGGTTTAGTTTTTGATTGATTGGTTGATTGATTGGTTGATTGATAATCTTTATTTAAAACCTCGATAAACTCCATTACGTAAATTCCTTTTTTCGTGGAGGTCAACAATTTAATTTAACTTTAATTTAATTTTGCTTGTTGAAAGGAATGTACAGTGTTTTGTAGGTCAGGGATATAGCAATGCTAGTTGGAAACATTCATAGGGAACGAGCATCTCAACTAGATACTGACTGTGCGTACTACTCATTTGTGGAAGGGAATTCATTTCTTTTCTTAAAGATTCGTCTAAACTATAATAGTAAACCAAGACCGAACAGCACTTGAATGACAACAAAAACGCTCTGTTTCCTAATCGTAGTATACAGAAGGATGTCACATTAGTAATGGTGTGTATGCCCTATCACACGGGCAATAAAACACCCTGACATAAGTGCTACATATGTTAATGAGTATCTGTCACCCTAACAAGCGTTACCAATGACACTGTGTCAGGAATTAATCACATTTCATACCATGGGTTTATGTCATCGCCGCTCAGTAAACCAGAAGCGGGAGCGAAGATAATGGGAAAATAATGTCTATCTCCAGACAAGCTGTGGCCATTACGCTGACAGTGTAGCCATTAGCACCACCCCTGCGCCTCAGGTTTCCCACCCCCGTGAGTGGCCGATTCTCAGATTCTCCATGCCACGGGCAAGCACATTTTTTATCACGATCAAATGAACAAAACTTTTAACATCGCCCAGACAACACGTGTCAGCGAATCTGCCAAATATACTACTTCGGACTCGAGATTAAGATCAATATTTCCATATCGGTCTACCATGTCCATAAATGTGACCGACATTATTTTTATCACTAACATAATATGCATTCAAGTCTGTGTCAAGTAAAAAAATATATGGAGGTAATATGAACAATGTTGCTCTCCGTGGAGATAGACACTTTGTCGTGTATAATATTTTGATTATATAGCCTTTTAATAACAGCCTTGTTCACTGCCTTTTCTGAGAAAAATATCTGATGATTTGTTTCCCCATTATATTATGTCTACTTAAATTAAAAATATATTTTTCGCCATTATGCAACTAGACGCACCTGTGCCTCAGTCAATAAAGAAAGAAACAAATGCAATTTTAGCAATAGCAAAAAAACCCCACATCTCTGAAACTGCATTGCAGGTTTACAACCAATACATAAAAATGTATTAACAATACTGTGCCACTATTGAATAACAGTTTTGTAATCGGCCAATCTTCATTACGGTTATAATTATATACCCTCCTTGATGTTTAACATTTGGCTATTGATTAACTATTTGTCACTTAAAAATGTAAGATCGAGTATGCATCGGCCATAACAATTCTGATTTTATACGTAACATGCAACTTACTAGCCCGAAATGGGTTATAGCAAGATATTGGCAACACCATTTGTTCTGTGGTTTGGTGGAAGCCTCGGAGGCGCCAGGCTAATCACGCAATAAATGCCTGATGTACATCATAGCTTCAAACACGAGGTAGCTTTCTCTATACAAGTAAATATATCCGGGTTCAATGAAACGATATCGCCGCGTAATATCCACGCCCATCACTCACGTGCAGCAGGGTCAACACGTGAGGTCAACAGTCAATTACAATACAAAGATGTTTCTAAGGACTCCCAGGTGCACGTCGGAGTCATAATGGTTGGGTTGTATCAAAAACCCTCATCGACACTTCGGAACACATCGGTGATAAATAAAAAGCGGCTTTGTACACAGGGTGCAGCCACGAGTGATGTACTCTCTCACGTGAAATACCCAGTTGGGTCACAGATGCGCTAAAGAAAATACAGCCAGATTGTTTGTGGGTGGATGTGTCTATAAAACCTAATAAACGAACAAATCGGCGTAACTAATATAAGCTGCACTATAGTTGGTCTACAGAACTTAAATATGTTTACAGACAATAAATTGGGACGAGGTGTAATTATCATTGCACATAAGTTTACTGCATGCTATTTACATGACTAACAAATGACTATCAGTTTGTCCAAATGCCAATCAATCACCATCGCGCTAACCTGAAGGGAATTACACTGTTGGGAACTGTTACACAATAGACCTACAGAGAAACATAACGTCATGAAATAAAGGGGGAGCAGGAGATGTACACAATATTATTTTACTAACTTATACGCAGACATATACAAAACAAAGTTTCGTTATAATTCCGCTGACTGTGAAATATAGGCAAACTAGATGTTTACGTTCATCCAAAAACTCATTTGTCTCCATTACGTTTTCTCCAGCTAAAAATGAGACCAGTGTGAGCGAACACTAGCCTGGCATTAAAAAACTATAATTACACAGCCAGAATGAGATTAATCCCTCGTGTACGTTTTAGTCTGTCGACCGAAAAGACGGATAGGTAACACGTTTGTATTTAGTGTATGTACAAAAGAATGTCATTATGTCTACATATGCAGATAAAAACTCGAGCTGTTACCAGACAACAAATATATCCCCAACTACAGTACACATCCATTACCATAGGAACAATTTAAGAGAAAACTTATTTTCACACAGCGCTGACACAAACAAACCCTTCTCTGCAAACAAGACAAAAAAAAATGTCATTTTCTTTCAGTTTTCGATTTTGCAAAACGCCTAAAGACCAGGGTGGGTTATCGTCCGTGGCAGGCATCACATGTGGTAAGATAGTCAGGAATTCAAATATAAACAGAGTTAATTTTTGGCATATTATCCTAAAAAAAGGCATAAACGTTTTTCGGGCATGTATAATATAACAGGTCTATTTACTAGAGGTATGCCAAGTGCCATTGTCTTATTAAAACGGTATTGAGGCCATGTCTGTTACATTCTTTTTGTTTAAAGACATCGCTTTCAAGCATACAATATATGGCGTTTGAAGATTATACATCGGCTGAAGAATCGTGGGAAATCCATTAACTCACGAGAAACAATCGTAAAGACAGATCACAATGAGAGCAGAGAGATAAACCCACCAGAAACACATCGTAAAGAAAGATCGCAATGAGAAAAAAGTGATTAATTCGCGAGAAACAGATCGTAAAGACAGATCACCACGAGAACAAAGTTATTAACCCACGAGAAACATATAGTAAAGAGAGATCAACATGAAGGCAGCGTGATTGACTCAAGAGAAACCTATCGTAAAGATAGATCACCATTAGAGCAGAGTGATTAACTCACGAGAAACCCATCGTAAAGATAGATCACCAGTAGAGCAGAGCAATTCACCTGCCACTGACTTAGATACATTCAGTGCGTTTTACTTCTACTCATTGCTGTCACAACAAACGCGTTTCGTCATAAATCTACTACATATACAATTACCTACAAGAATAACTTCAGTAAGCAAGAATTACGACTATTTGGGAAATGGACGAATCTGTTTGTGTTTCGGAGCACCCGGATGTAAACAAAGACAATAAGTTGTTAAGACACAACTATGATTCCCACGAAAGTCCAATAACACAATTGCACCTAATGTACTTCAATGAAGCAGATGTAATTTATGGCACCAAAATTTACCTGAGATGGGTTAATTGTTTTGTTATTCAAGGACTAAAGATGCCGTGATTAGTCCAAACAGACAATTATAGGTATATATAGTTTAACTAGAGTAAACACCAAAGGACAGCACTAAGTATTGGAAGACAGTTCTGATCTAACATTGCTTGAGTCACGTGACGCAAGGCAAGAATCAAATTCACAAAAATAGAAAATGAGAATTCTTTTGTGCCTGAGATACCCTAAAAGCCTCTAAAAGACAATACAAGTAGACCATTCCAAAGTCTATAGTAAGTAACATCATGAATGAATTCATGTTGACTAAACCTTTCGGTTTTTCGCTGACCAAACCCCCGGGAGGAGTTAGTTCAGGGCCATTTCGTTTTAACAACTTTCGGTTAAAGGAATAATATCATGATAAACTAACCCATTAGTTACAGTATTTTAAGCCCGCTAATGACTCTGCCATGCAATGGAGACACTTATACTTGTTATACATCAATAAAGACTACAATAATAAAATTGTGTCTATGGCGTTTATTTTGAAACTGTGTATCTGTTATTTAGTAGCTTGCCCAGATAAACTATAATGGTAAAACAGGAAACTTGATTTCAACCGGCTTCGATCGGGATTTGTTGCACCACGAGTGCCTGCAATTCCAATCACAAAGGCCTTCCACACTAAGAGCTGACTTAAAGATATTTTCTATCTTGGTTATAGCAATCAAGTGAGTTTGTGTGTGTGTGTGAGGGGGGGGGGGGGGGGCCTATTGTCCGTGCAGCATGGCTCGTGGGTTCCACTAACCTACACACAATTGCTGATAAGCTTAATACACGTAGCTACAAGTATTAGTCCAGAGAACAGCTTCAGAAATGCCAAATGTGTACCGAGATACCCTATTAAAACCACATAAATAGTGTTCAGAGAGGCCTTGAGTAGCTTTTAGCCGCATAAATTTAAGTTTATATCAATTTAATTCGTGACATATCATCGGTTGATACAATCTACAGACTAGCTAAAACAGTGACTATATTCACTTGTAAGAGATATACGCTCTCAACCATTGATTTGTATGGCACATAGTTTTGCTAACGTACAGAACTTACCACAACAGAAACATTGGCTAGCGACATTTTAAATTAAAGATAAGAATAAAATGAAATTAAAACCTCGTTTCCACATAATAAATCACGATAAGAATTTACACGAGTGGTTGTCCAGCGAAAAGCTGTAAGATTCTCTCTTTGATAACGAGAGTAGAAATTGGATGGGACTCAGGACTGCTCTCTGCCTAACGCCAGTAACGAATTAACCGTAAATCACTTACTACTTCTACCAGACAAATGAGAATCATGCTGGATTAATTTGAAACATCTTTTACATTAAAGGAAACATAACTGAAATAAAACAATTGTTCTGGATAACTACTTCTTTTGTTTTTTCAATTGTGTTAGTAGCTTTTTCTTATTTACCAATTAGATCTTAAATAAAATACACAGTTTCCAATCGGGTATTCATGTACAACCACCAGGATAAATTTACACATAATTTTCAATCGGCATCTGAGCGTCCTTCAAATATATTTTTAAAATATATTGAAATTGTCTTGGACACTACTTCTTACGTTATGACATCGTAAATTAAGAATTAAATTACATAAAGAAAAATCAACGGACTCCGACATAATATGACGGTTACGTTTAAGATGTATGATTTGAAGGAATATGTGTATCGATTGCAACTGTTTGCTTATTAATCTGTGTGATTTATGTTGCCAAGCTTACGTTGATTTTATATTTCAAGTTCTAAATACTAGTACCACAAGCAAGTTAAATATGTCTGTGTTGTTAATATCATTTATTTAACAACTAAAACTAAAAGTTTGTAGCCAGTTGCCGAATCAGTTGGTCTTAAAATTATACTCAGTTTTTTTATTTGTTTTTTATTGTTGGTTTTTTTTTTCACAAGACCTTCACAGAAAAAATGGAATTTACTACCGTATTTACCACACCAATGTTTCAACTTCATCTTCCGATTGCCTCTATCGACTCTCATCGGTTAAAGAGGGCCTGGGGAAGTATAGGCTTCCTCAGTCTCTAACAGCACACACTGGAAGCATTACGCTCACTGTATCACTGTACCATACAAATAAACTTTACAAAGTCGACTTAGATGGATGTGTTTTAGATGCGGATGGTTTGATCGCGGTTGATACACGACCCTCCGCGTAGAGCGAACAGTTCAATGGGCAATGATTCGCGTAAACTGTTTGAACCCATACGATTTTTCCCTTTCTTCTACTGACTAAATCAGCTGTATTACTATATTTAATTTTAGCTAACTGACGTCCTAAAATGTTTTAAAGAGCAGAAAGTTGTATATGAAGAATTTTCGAATAAAATGATAAAAATCATTGCGAAATAAAGAAAATTTAGATCAAATGCCTATGCCTAAGGTATTAGATATCTTTTTTAGATAATACTTGTTTTGCGATTATTACTAGTACATGTAGTTATTGTAAAGACAGAAAATTGTTCCTGCTTCCAATGGGATACGAACTTAGGTCGCTGGCTAGCATTTACGTATAGGGCCCGAGTTCTAACCTACTGAGCTACAATATATATTAAACTTAGCAGTTAATTCTCGAGTTTGTAAAATATTTAAGCGTTTTATCTCAACCAGTGACATTTAAAACAATCCAAGCTGAGTTAACTTCATTATTTCTAAAACGAAGCTTTTGGGTTGAACATTGGTGTCTTGTAATTCCTCTTGAACATCAAACTGTTATCATTAGGGAATGTTATCACATAGATATATCACATTTAAATATTCCATAGGCAATTTTTCCTAAATTAGATTACACTGAAATTGATGTCAGGATACGCATAAAACCGTTGTCTTACTATACATGTAAAAGATGCACATTGGAACGTTGCCTTACAATCACATGTAAAAGAGATGGTTGGCTCCCCACATTCTTCTGTCTGTTATAGTTAAATCGGTTTCAAATCAGTGACGGAAATCTAACCTTGGCTATTGAAACGCACCCACACTGTTCCTTATGGTGATTGTCGTAGCCATTTATTTATATGATAAGAAAGGACTTAAGTCTGTATAAAACCTCCTTACAATTTGTATTCTTCTTGTATTATATTACGTGCATCTATAAAGTTATCTAAGAGAGGATGGAATCTAGTCTTATCCAATATATCCTTAAAATGTGTATTCGTCTTGTATTCTTCAATAGATTTATTGTATTACATGCATCCATAAAGGCGGAGGGAAGGGGGGGGGGGGGGGTAGGCTAGTCTTACCCAATATATCCTTAAAATGTGTATTCGTCTTGTATTCTTCAAGTCTTTTATATTACATGCATTCATAGCGTTGTCTGAGGTAGGGGGCGGGGGATCTAGGCGTTACCAATACCTCTTTACAATGTGTGTTCCTCTAGTTCTGTACAATATATATCATAGTAGATACATTAGAGCTAACGTTGTGATCCGCTCTGTGTGCTAGCGAGTACACTGGGCTATAATGAACTCTGATGTCTTGGAGCTGTCTGAAAGCTATTTGGATGAGATCTTAGTAATCTATTTACCAGCACAATACAAACTCTCTCTGTAAAAACATAAGGGCTGATATTGTGAGCCAGTCTTCAGTTAACATTCCCCCATGTATCTAGTGAGGGGGATCTCTGCACCTGTATGTATCTATACAACCTATTGACGGTTTGTTTGTCTGGGTACCCCCCCTGGTCAAACACCCGACTTACCCACAGGACAACAAACACAAGACATTCTCTGCCACCAAGTACCGGTTGAATGATGTTTTGCTCCATGGGTAATGTTATTTATCTATTAAAAGACACGGACAAACAATAAATAGTGAAGTACTGACGACAAAAGTGTAAATTAGTCTTCCTCACCGATGATATTAATATTGAATGGGTTGGACATGCAAACATAAATTAATATGCTGTACCCAGTAAATCTTAAATACATTAATACGCTGTACCCAGTATATCTTGAATACATTAATATGCTGGCCCAGTAAGTCTGAAATGTATTAATATGCTGTACCCAGTAAGTTTCTTGTCCATTAATATGCTGTACCCAGTAAGTCTGAAATGCATTAATATGCTTTACCCAGTAAGTCTCTAGTTCATTAATATGCTGTACCCAGTAAGTCTGAAATGCAGTAATATACTTTACCCAGTAAATCTTAAATAAATTAATATGCTGTACCCAGTAAATCTTAAATACATTAATATGCTGTACCCAGTAAATCTTAAATACATTAATATACTTTACCCAGTAAATCTTAAATAAATTAATATGCTGTGCCCAGTAAGTCGGAAATGCATTAATATGCTGTACCCAGTAAATCTTAAATACATTAATATGCTGTACCCAGTAAGTCTCAAATGCATAAATATGGAGTACCCAGTAAATCTCACGAGCATTAAAAATGATGTACTCATTAAGTCACGTATAGAGTAGCTGAATCCTATTCGCTTACCCTTTAACCGTTAAAGTTAAAGAAGAACAGACCTAACATCATTCAAAGATATTCTCATTCTAGGAGGCAATCAGACACAGATGATAAATATGTTATTGATTTCTTGTTCTTGAATCCAACGCTTATAGCTTGAACTCGTTCCGGATGCTACCCGTAAAGTCAAGGGGTATTTTGTTTGATTGTTTGATCGAGGTTTAACGTCGTACTTAAGGTTACTCCACTCACATAATGGCGTGCTAGCCCAATGTGTGAAGGAAACCACCCTCGACGCCACTGGCAACAAACAAAGATAATACAAATACAAGACAATCACAGAACGTAGTATAAATACATCATCACAAATATATCGGCTTCATGGCTAAGAACTAGAAAAACAAATACAGTAAATGATATATATGAACAAAAAAAATAAATTATGTGATTTGAAGGGCCGCAAAATCCATATCAGGGAAGCGGCCCTAAAACCATGTTGCCCCTTAGCTTTGGGAACACCAGGGCAACCCTCGGCATTAAAGGATATAAGGCAAGCTATATTAGCTACATTAAACAAACATCTGTACTGAGGATTTCATATGTATTGTACATTTGTGGCTATTGTTTTGAGGTAATAAAAAGACTTCCTTTACAAAATCATCTTCTTGTCAAATAAACTTATTAGACATAAGCAAAAAATAAAAGGAAATGATCTTCGGTGCAGTAGTTTCCAACCTGGGCTGATATGGCATATATTAGACCAGTATCAGATGCAACCAAGTCTGTTTATTTGCCAGTGTTTATATACATGACATAGCTACATTGCGGCTGTATGCAAAGAATGTATGATACACCCAGGGATAATTTCACTTTTTGGCCTTTAACTCAGAAACATGAGTCTATAATGAGAAAATAGTTCTCGAGGGAGAGAGCTTGTTCCGAACCCCTACTAGGTCAAGCTTTATAGTATATACCTTCCTATCTGACAGTAAACAATAAAGCCGTATTTAGTGCCAAGAAATGGAATGTATTAAACGTTTTGAACGAATACCAGTTACTTTAATACAATAATATTTGAGACACAAATAACACGGATATAAGTGTTCGGATTATCTTATGCATTACAGCATACGAATTGTCTGTGTAAATGATCTGTTCTCCAGTTACCTATCACTTAATACAGTCGAGTCTAGAAACATATTAGTAATACACTATATGTCCGTGAATATATTAAACAGTTATGGCCTTTTGGAGAGGTCTATACAGAGTTAGCCAGACCCCCAATAGTCATAATGACCCAGTCCGGAGGTCGAGTTCTATACGACACGTGTTATAGGGATCTGTATAACTTAATATGGACCGAATTAAAATGGCATATAACTGTTTTACTATATGACATTCAGTAATATAAAATACACAATAAACCTCAAACAGGGAGCATAGACCACCAATCGGACCGAAGCAGGCGAACTCTAAGTAGATAATGGAATAACTTTCGGTAATAGGTTAAGGGCAATATTATTTGACGGATAGCCTTCGGTGATTGGTTGAGGTCTATATCACTATATGTCCGAGTCCGATACTACGATTAATCGTTAAAGCAATAAGTGATCAGTAGATAAGATATACACACCACGACCAAAAACCAAAATGTATGATTGCATGGGTTAAAATTCGGAAATAGCTCACTACTGTATTGTAACGATGAATGTATTTATTTGACAAATGAGTGATGTGTCACTTTAAACAAGCTTTTGGTACAGTGGCATGGTTTGACTGTACTAGGAAAAATATAAAATTAAAAAAAAAGACTTCGCTCGCTTTCAGTTTAATCAGAGCAAAAAGAAGAAAGACATGTGCACATCGGTTAAACAGAAGATACAGATGCTTCCAGTGAACTGCGACCCTTATTCGTTCTTATATTGTGATGCTGGTGGCCATTCAATTGAACAGAGCCACTAATATACGGAATAACTGGCAAACTAGAGCCAGGCACAAAAGAGCAATAGGTGGGAAATAGCTGGATGATTGATGAGATCAATCAGTCAATATATCAGTTAAGCAATCAATCAGCAAACCCATTAGAAGGGAGCCAGACTGAGACTCCAGCGACTGCTAATAACACGTGGAAATCTCATCGCTAACGTCTTAATCTGTTAGAACCGTCTCCATCTTGTATTTTCAACGCCCAATTCTTGTTTTTCCTACGCCGTAAAAACGTGTGTCTGACACCGGAAAAGGTATCTAGTTCCTTCGGAATAGTGTCTGGCTCTTACTGACCTATCACAGCCGTGTTAACAAAATAGAAAAGCTATCAATCTGTCATCGTTTGCTATTGGATGGCAGTCAGAGCACGAGACTATTCGCATGGATACGAGCGTTACGAAAATAAACAATAGAGGATTGACATTGTTTTGCTTTTAAAACAGAACCAGTTGATGTTTTTTCTACTTCATCAACGGTATGAGAATGACGGAAAGACAGATCGGCTTATTCAGTGTGCAACCAACATGCGGAAATAAACAACAAATGGAAGGCCCAAGAAATAAATTCTGATTTGACACATGGAATTTTTAATTTAAGAGGCTAAAATGACGTAAAATGTTGACAAATCTTTCCTAAGAAACGTATCAAGAAGCGGTTTCAAAACTTATAATAATGTAAAAGTCTACATATGTTTCAAGGGATAAGTAAAACGTGAGTGTTTATTTTGGATCTATGTATTGTATTTGTAACACGTATGTTAGACATTGTATAAGCTTGAGAAGTTTTTTGTTATGTTGTTAATGCCTAATGAACACACTTGGGGGACCGTGTATGAGGAGTTAAAGTGATATGTTATAGGCTAACACAAACATTAGATGTTCATTTAAAAAAGCACGATACTTGTTGCATGTTGAAGTTCATGTGTGTGTTAAATAAACCAATAAGCAACTTGTTAAACAACAGTTTAACCCCAGTGAAGTGACATCAAATTAGAGTTCCGTTTTCGGGTACAAAATAGGCGGCTTTGGAAAACAAATTTCGGTGACGAATTACAAACGCGCTAACTCTCTGCGATTTTTATGTATCCGGAAACGCTTCTTTGGCCAAACAGATGCTATCCAAAATCACATATATCAAGCGGCAAGTCGCTGAACTTCATCGTACAGACTTTGGGGCATCTTAAGGCGCGTACCCCATCACCCAGCCCAGAGTTCTCCTCTTCACAACATGCACTGATCTGAGCAAACTTCTTTAGGGCTTAAAGCGATTGTGACGGGGATCTTCGGGGCTTTTCAACCCAGATTAGGGAAGAGTTTAGAGAGAGGTATTGAACTTAGACTTGGTTCACTCTCATTGTCTGACAGGCTCGGCAGATCGTACAATACCTGTCTGTACCCACGCCATGCCTGCTCTCTTTAACGTCTGTGGCAAAAACAACTCAGTTTTACAGACTCCATAGAGATTAAGCAAACGTGATTTTTACCCCATTCAAAATTTCGATTCGGTTTTGAAAATTCTCTTCCAATTCCCCCCTACACTTGTCTTGTGAAGTTGACAGTGTTTGCAGACGCGTAAGATTTTCTCGCGCTACTGGAATGCGATGGTCATATATTGTCACTGGCATGTTATGTTGTCGCGTGGGAGGTGTTCTCGTTGTTTAACCTTTTACCGGCTTTCTTCTGTGATTTTCTTCCCTGACCCGTAAATAGTTTGTGTCAATTGACAGAGATGTTTGGAGTATCTGTGTTATTTGGCTGGCTGGAGGTAAACCCATACTCAGTTAATCGGGCTTAATCCACACAGACAGATCGCCTTGTAACAATTTAAAGTCTTGGCAGTTTTCATTCGCGTACCTTCCTCGAGAAGTGGAGATAAATGTTTGGTAAAGAATGACAAGGACGTTGCGTAATACAGGCTAGCTTACAGGAATATAGTCCTATACATAAAACGACCAAATTCCCCCAACTGTTCGCCTGATTAATTGATTGATGTCCACAGACTTTTTGATGAACCTTAAAGACAAACAATCAATGCATTTGGAAGGCAGACCTCTACCTATGGAAATTGACAACCAAATACCAATACAATTTTGTAAAACAAATAAACAATTGAATACAATAAATCAGCTACTCACTTTTCTTCCAGCCCCATTATTATGTAAATTCATCAGCTGTCTAAGTGATGTTTTTCGACCTCTTTCACGAGCGTCAACGAATATTTTTGAAAATGCAGATCCATATGCGATGTTATCCGAACAACCCGACCACTCGAATCCCTCCGCACTGCGCCCTTGTACTGTCCTGTCACAGCCGCACTTTTTTAATTCTCCCGTACTGCATGCGCGAGTCACTGCATGTGCCACACCTGCTGAAGAAATGGCGTGCACGAAGGCTGTTTCTCGTGTACCTGAATGGATTAAAAGGAATGACATATATTTATTGAATGAACTGTTTAATCTAATGCATCTGTGGTCTTGGTTGTTTTATAATACAATATTCATATAAAACATATCTTTACTTTTATGTTGTATTGAATTGTCAGTTCATTTTTAAAAAAGGCAATAATTATTAAGACATTTTTCCAAACTCTAAGTGACAAAAAATGGCAACAAACTAGATGCAAGGAAATGTCGACAACGGTCTCGAAACCGAGGTCCAATATACACGTCATATACCGAGTATTATAAAATTGTATATTTTCGGTTAACCTGCATTTTTGTATCGAATTTCTGTAAAATGTTTTTTGATGAAATAGTTCGGGAACTATCAAATGTATTGTATATTTATACATTCAGCGGAAGTCCATTTGTGTTTTAAGGTCAGAAATCTAGTCGGCCCCATACCTCAAAGTTTTTTTTACAATAGATAGAACAGAGTGTTTATTTTATTGGGACATGTTATTATACAGCCGGGCTGGGGAATCGTTAACATAATAGCGCCTCGCCTGCGCCAACAAAGACAGATTCAATAGACGTTCTTCATAGAGTACACTTAAAATCCAATTATGTGTGGTTTTTGTGCGAACACTCGTTACCGGTTCACCGTTAAGGTACTACCGCGTGCATTTAAGATGATTTCTTCATAACAATAATTTGACCGAGAAAGATAATGTGATACTGAAGGTCACTCCGAGCAAACATTGCCCGGATGACGTCTTGTTCAGCGTTCGTCTTCTCGACTCTTGGTCACCGGGTATCTCTGCCTCAAGGAAGACTCGGTCACGTCAGACACAGTGGATACCCGAGCCTTGTAATGCGGAAACATTGAGGGGAAATAAGCCCCGAGGTTTTTACTGATCTTCCAGCATACAAACACACCTTCAAACCCTCCTAAACTTTGGCTTGGTTATGTTTGTTCACGGGTCCTGGTGGTAAAATAACGGATAAAGTCTGTTCGCTTGTTCCCGTATTATCACAGTAACAGGGCAGAGAGACCAACATTGTAAATCACAATCAATGTCTTAAACAAGAAAACTGTTTTCTTGATGATATCATATCAAATTAAAACAAAAGAACAGCATTTGGCGAGTTAGGTGCACGATTGGCTTTTCACGCACTTTCTCGCGTAACTTGCCATGTACAGGCAGTCAGCCAACCTGTTATCTTCAACGTCACGTGATGTTTTACCTAGAATAAACTATTATAAGCCTATGGCGCACCTTAATGCATTTGACGCCGTTTTTTAAAATAAAATTATAACAGGCAGCAGCTTTCATAATATTAAATGTCAACATTCAACGGTGTATGTTAAATCTGTACCGTTATTGCTGATTAGCCAGTTTGGTAACATATTGGAAGTAGATGTATTTTAGGCTTGGTAGCATGGTTAAAATCTTTAAATAGAACTAAAGCACCAGATGTATAATACACATACATATAGATATAGATTTATATACAATGCTATAGTAAGACAAATAAAGGCTAGAAATCAATGAAAACACAGGTTGATTCTGTGTAACGGTACCAGAAATTCTGACTTTTCCAGATGGCGCCTCCGTGTGGCCAGGCCCCAGTATATTTCTCTAACATTTTACTCTGTAACCCTCGGGCTAAAAAGTACAAAGAATATACGTGGATGGCGGCAGAGGACTGCTCCGTTGTTGTTGTTGTGTATCGTATAGCTAGAGCCTTTCCTCTGTCATGGCCGCGGGTTCAGCGATAAAAACACACGGAATTTTCTGATTGTGAGATAAACGTATATCAGCGTGAAACCTACGTCCGCGGGCAGTCACGTGCCCCTGCCTCCAAAGATCAAAGTGCCAGTGTCAATAAGTGCACGGTCATATTTTCTTCAATGTTCGTTTGCATTTCTCCGAATAAAACCCCTTGTAAAATCGTTTTTACTGCTGGTACAGTTCGTCAATAGTCTGTTTTCTCCAGAGGTAAATTATATAACCATGCATTCTCCTCTATCTTGCCGCTGTCTGTGGTCGTCGTCTCCTATTTATCATTTTATGTAGTCATTGTCTTGTATCTTGTAATTATGTTGTCATTGTCTGCTGACATCGTCTTGTATTTTCTCATTGTCTGTAGTCATTGTATTCTATCTTGTAATTATGTTGTCGTTGTCTGTTGATATTGTCTTGTATTTTCTCATTGTCTGTAGTCATTGTCTTCTATCTTGTCATTAGGTTGCCGTTGTCTGTTGACATGGTTGATATCAGTGTTTTCCTTTATAACTAGGTCTGACATAACATCTTGTGATGTGACAATATCACAATGTGAAAATATCACCTATTAAATACATACATGATTCTTGGTTTATTTATCTATGATTATTGTTTGTTTTTTAGGATAGTTAGTCGCGACATTGCACTTTATCCAATAAGCGAAACTATTAGTCAACAGAGAGATCAAATGCTTTACAACGATGTTAAAGTGATCAAGAGTATTATTCACTGTTTAAGCTATTTTCTGCTTTAGACAATAGTTTTACACAAGAAGTGTCTTTGTATGTATTGTCGATGGACCGAGGGCGTGGCTGTAGGGGCTGGTTGTACAGACATTATAACATTATTACCCAAAACATTAGTTCATGTTGATGGCCTATCTCTTACTCCGGAATAGTAATATAACTCACTATAAGTTGATCAACTTTCCTCCAAGCTATAGAGTTTTTAATTCATGTATCTGTAATATTGCTTAATATTTACTAATATTACAAACTATACACAGAGATAAGAAGTAAATTAGCCCGATCACTCCGCGCCCAGCTGTTAGAATTGCCAGGCCTCGTTGGAATACATATGGTGGTAAACACCTTCCGCGGAACTACATCTTTCAGCGTGGAATTAGAGAGACAAGCCTGTTTACATATCACTTGGAAGATAACTGCCCTTGAGTGTTGTTAAGCTGCTCGAGAAGGCCTATTACCCCGGTGTTCCGCCAGCCAACATATGCTTTCTATCTGGAACACCTTGCATTCTGCCGAGTGCTTGAAAGTAATAAATCTCTAGTCATCCTACTATTTAGACTGATTGCTCCACGCTGTGGGGATTTTCGTGATGTGTAGGGCTGTCACTATATGACTCGAGTATAAACTTCACACGGCTCTTTTCTCTTTCATCTCTGGTCCTTTTCAGATTCGGCCCTCGAACCTAATCCAAATATCTCCCCTACCCATTGGTATATACGAAAGTCTCTCCTTTCGGAATATTAATTTAAAATTGTATCAAAATGTCAACACTACCATAGAAAAATGACTAAGTTCAAGTAAACATGATAATCACGTCCATACTTAAACTGATATCAACTACTCTTCACAAGACTGATATAGATACGCGTGTATATACCACCGAGTTCTCCATCCTATATCGTATTTACTATAACACTCCTCGACCACTGGTACATGTATCTGGTCAAGGGGCAGTCTTGTTAAAGATTTATGAATTCTAGGTATGACTTGTGAATATGACTTATCAACTCTTCTCAGTAAGGAAAATAGTGTTGTTAAAGTTAACCGCCGAACGCTAAATGGCATTGAATAAGCTATGGGAGGGGATGGTCCGTCTAATTCCATCCCTAAACACATGATGTTTTTCTTATTAATTTGGTATATATTATATCAAATATCATACACTAACTTCCCTATTATAATAATTAAGTCCAACACCTTTTTTACATTATGGATGACTATATATCAGCTTGATTTAAAATCACAGACGCGAAATCTTGAAAATACAATTATAATTTGACGGCCCTTGGCAATATTAAATTGGATCGGGGCCCGAAATGCAATTTAGTTCGGGCCCCCTAACGTGGAGGCCATAAGTACACTTCATTGAGAAAATGAATAGGCCTAAGTTATATTCAATTTTATCCACGTGAGAGTGTATTACCGGTACTTACAAACTGTATGCATGTCCACAAAAGTAATAACACTGGCACAGGGATGTAGATTAATTAAACCCGGTGGATCATCTCGGGTCTAGACAATCTCTCAGAGACAACTTCTAAATAGATATTAATTTCGAGTTGCTATGCCTAACCTACAGACATCCAGTTTAGAATTGAAAAACGAAGATCTGGTATATATAACTGTTAAAATGCCATTAAAAAACGTGTCTATATATTTGTGCTAAAAGTAGGTCTGATATCGAAATTTTGGAAATCAGTTTATTACTTAAAAAGTTATAAATAAAAGAACTTTGATTTTGATTTTGAGAAATAACACTGACAATAAACAAAGACTCGCACAAGCATCCTGTGTTAACTTACCAGTATACCAGCTATCAAAATAAGTTGTATAAATACCAGGTAATGTTTGTAACTTTGTGTTGGAATTACAATATTCAACTAACATAACCTATAACAAACAGGCACCAACGAAACGCTACTTAAAACACCGGCATATAGGGCAATACGTGATGAGTATACGATAGAAGACATAGAATATATAGAGTTATACCTTACCTAAGTTAAGGGCATTTCCAAATACTGATATAGCATCTACAGTGCTGCAATTCCAGCGTCTGTTTTTAAATTGATATTGACACTCTTCGATGGCTATATGAGCTCCTAATTTAACACTGTCCATCACCTCCACGTTTCGTTTACAAATCCTCTTCTGTCTTTTTATAAGACCCAATAAATTATCACAGTTTTCTTCACTCTGTATACTCACGACTGACGACATTTTGGTAAGAGCTCTGAAACATTTGAAAACAAACATATTAAATGCATGTAAGGTGCTTGTTATTTCATTTGATTGTGTATCGTTATGTCACAGATTTGACACTTTCCGATTCAGTAACATATTCCCGATATGTTGTAAGAATGCGTGCAGTACTCATATATTATTTGAGACAATATGGCTGAGGACCAGTATCGTATAGACGCCGTTAAGTGTACCGGATTCAGCATTAACACTTCATGGAGATACGTCTTAACATGATGCCATAGTAAAATAGTAAGATGCCAATAGCTAAACCCAGTTAACCAAGCTATGAAATAATCTAGATATAAATAGATTTGAAAGTTAAACTCTCGCAGCAGCTTTACACTGAATGAATATAAATAGATTTGAGACTAAATAAAACTATAAATAAGGCTAACAAAAATTAGACATCTGTAGCACATATACACAAATAAACCAAACCCCGGGGCGTCATTCTAATCAGAAATATACACCACTGATAAGGAAGAAAACAAAAGCAAAGAACAAATTTAATGTTTACTTGTTTGTTTGTTTTTACGTTTGTTTGTTTGCTCCTTTGTTCGCTGGTTTGTTTTCTCGCTTGATTGTTTATTTTGTTTACTTAGTGTCCGTTACTGAGACAAACCGTGAAGCATGTTACCGGTCCATTATATACAGTTTAGGATTCAGATTTGAGATTTGCTCTTGAGGATAACGATTCGAACATTTGAAGTTATTAATGATTCTGTGTGAGTTTAGCACAGACTATATCTTAATACAGTCCTTGGCGAATAATATGCGGGGGCAGTTTATATGCTTCTGCAGACTTTAGAGCATTTAGCCAAGTCCAGTCATTTCACGACATCTCTGTTCGCAATGTTCCGAGAACGGGTGGTTTGTTCCACTGCTGATCTGTGACGTATGAGGCAATTTTATCATAATTTTCTAATTTGTAAATCTCCACTTTTTGGCACCGGCTGTGCGTTCATCGCCCCGGCATGTCCTAATTCGTCACGGGCGTCCAAATAACCTGACAGCTAGGGAGGCATTTCCTATATCATTACAAATAGTAAAGTCATTCCCTTCAAAACAAATCGATAAAGCAGAAATTATTATGACTGTTAATGCCCTTTTCGGTCCGTTTTCTTGTTTTGTGTGCGCGTGACTTTTTTTTTCTTCTTCTTTTTAAATCTCTCTCTCTCTCTCCCTCTCATTTAAGGTTACAGTGAATCTAAGGGTTCATGATATCTATTATTTTATAATTTAGTTCTACCTTATTTCAAATCCCATTGCGGCTATTTAAAAAAAAATACTAACGGCAAAGGTTGGAATTTTGCCTCCGTGGTACAGTCACAGGGCGACATTTCCGACTGAAGCCCACTAGAGTTGCTGCCGTCAAAACAACCCGTGGGAACGGTGACGTGATTCACAATATAAACTGTTTTCTTACACAGTTGAAATTGTTGTTGTCGGATCTTTAAGAATTATTCTCGGAAAGTTTGTGATTGTACATACAAATTACACCCCAACAGCCAATGAGTCAGACACCCGCCTGTAGGATATACATAGTTGTAGTATTGAAGCGCATGCATGCAGGATACCAGTATATTCAATCTGGTAAACTCTGTTTAGATACACAAAATTATAACTTTTTTTAGAAATCACAAAATGTCTTTCGCCTTAATTATATACCCATTGTTACCAGTGTTACATTTATCTTAAAAAGTTTGTCATACAGTTTTAATTGTATCTGTGAATAAAACTATCAAGCGTTCGGTGAATTTAAGTCACGAATGACCAATTGAAAATCATATAATTATAAGATAACCCCATGACTGTTCATACACGAATTAGCTTAAAACCATGCATATTCTAACATCATATGAATAATGCTAGACTCTACATCAATCAGAATTTAATAAAGACGAAATAATGAATCCCGATCTATAGAAGTATAACTCACCGATGTTCACACACAAAAGGTAATCAACAAAACTATAATTGTACTCCTACGGAATGGTGGGTCTACTTTGATTGATGCACAAAAATAAAGTTAGTCATTAAAAAAATTATATTTTATTCCTACATATCGTGGTATTTGATAAATATTTGTGTGGGTTTTTTTTATATAGCGTATTATTTATTTTCAACATAACAGCCTCATGTAAATGTATACCAAATAAAGCCAAGATTATTTGCAATGGACACGTGTTGTTGATGGTTTGTGGTAAAGTATTACCCCCTCTATCGGAGTAATCTGATATTAAACTCAGACATTCAGTTATTACGCCTAAAACGTTGTAATATCTGCCCACATAATGAACTTTATGGATTTTGACTGTATAACAGGAAATTTGGGACTTGCAGGGAATATCAAATTAACACAATTAAAACCACTATCGAGATAACAATTTGAATGTTTATGTGCACTTCTTAATCGACAAATCACACTCCGGTTTATTATGACCGATGGCTTGGACACAAAATACTCCTACATTCTTGCCGTCAATAGTACGGGAGCAGAGGAATCCTATATTTACACCTGGATATGTCCAGAGAGTGTTAATATTCAGGAGAAAGTTTACCCTATCTGGACATCATAAAACTGTATTCCGTCTCCAGATAAATTAAAATAATTGATCATTTGAGCGACTGAATTCGTGATCTATTGGTGGAGTGGTTTTGGGAGTTCGTGATAGATTAGTTAACAGATTTGCTGATTGATTGATTGGTTGCTTTTGCGATTGATTGGGTAATTGGTTGATTGATTTCGTGATGAATTTCTTGATTGGTCGGTTGGACCATTGATTGGACTGGATTGGTTTATTGATTGATTGGTCGATTGGTGAATTGATCGCTTGATTGATCGATTGGATCGATTGATTGATTGATTGATTCATTCAGTGATAGATTGATTGGTAGATCGATAGATCGGTTAAATGATTGATTGATTGATTGATTCAGTTATAAAACTGCAATCATTAGTTTGTGATATTCGTTTTGATATAATTGAACTAAAAAATATATAGGGAAAAAGTATATGCCACATTTGATAAAATCTGATAGTATTAGCTAAATAAAAAAAATTACATTATACATGTCAGTTTTACTGCACACACCTTAGATTTCAGACTAAATTAGTTGTACTAATCAACATTTAGTCCGAATTAAGCTAGGAATAGGCATCTCTAGAGTGAATGGCACAGTTTTGTTTTGCGCCTTTAATATTCAGACTAAAGAGATGTGCTTGTCAAATCGGGACGGTAGTCGTGTCACAGAGGTTCTGGTACCATAAACAACAGATACATAATACTGGATGACAAGTTTATGTCTATCAACATCTTTAAGAATTAACTAGACATGTACATACGGTTACAAGTGTCTTTGTCAAAGATAAATGTTAAAAAGAACATATACTCGATGAACAACGTTAATGACTGTGTCAAAACATTGGCAAAGTCCCCAAAAGGTTGACACCCATTTTGTGTCCCGGTTTACATTATCTGCAATTTACCAATCCTTCCTAAAGAAGTAACTAATTTGGACAATGTTACTCAAATTCACGTTGTTGTTGTTAATATTGCTTGTGCTCGACTTCTAGAAGTCATTTCAAAAATAGGATAGAACAGATTCTCGATGCATTTGCGGACAACTATAGATATTTTAAATATTTCAATATGTTCAATTGTATAAAGATCACGATTTATACCCCCAGGGTTATGGGTTCTGCTTCTACCATCGTATTTAGGCTAATATGTTTTATCTTCACCTGCATATAAAGAGATTAAGGGTATTTTTAAAGAAAAAAAAGCTTGACTTACAACCACCGAATTCCTTGTATGTATGGTGTTCCACTTAAAAGTATATATATCAGAGTTCGGATGAGAAAAAGTATTTTATCGGGCGACATTGTCAATATGTGGTCAGCACGGTGGTAAAAATATTCCCAAACCTTGTGGCCAAAATAAGTCCCAACGAAGAGACGAGTTCACAAACACAGCCAGTGTTAGATGCTTGTCAACACAATCTCATTCCTACTACAATTCAGTATTGATATGTAAAGGTAAAAACTTTTCCGCACAACAATTTGTTTTCCTTTTCACTTTGGTGCCGTAAAATATCAATAGGAAAACAATCCCGTGTGGTAAAATCCTTTGGTGAAAAGTAAGCTCCTAGAATGATCCTAACTCCTTGTGCGTTCTCTTAATATTAAATTCTTTAGAATTGGCCAGCAGAAAAGTCGTAAAACTCCGGGCATTTGTCAGCGCTCCCATAAACTTTCCTCAAACACATTCACTTGTATTGATAGTCCTGTGCCTATTTAATAGCTAGAGTATAGATACATGTATGAGTATGTAAACTATATATATATATCTATGTCGTTACAGCCCTACAATCACTCCTAACGCGACTTCATTGGCAATGTTTCGGAAACGTGAAGGCCTCTGCTAGCTTTTATCGCCCTCTTAAAGCCGGCTGTGATTGGCTACCGTCTGCCAGACAGGGGCTAGAAGTGATACACTGTTACACCGTGTCGTTCTTCAGAAAGCTCAGGGAGTAGAGGAAGAGACTGTAGGGGGTGGGGTGTTCCAGTAGACAAGGGGGGATCACTGATAAACCCTAGGGGCTTATCTTAATCTCATTGACCCCCCACTGGTAAAACTGTGAGCTTATTCCTCACAGACAATTTACTTCTATAACAAAACAAAAATTGAAATCTAGCATCTTGATAACATTCGCAAAACCGTTCATTACAACAACATTTTTTCTAATAAAGGCCCGTCCAAACATTCTTCCGATAAAAACTAACCTAATTTAAAATATCAAAGGTTTTGTGTTTCACTACCGCAACATAACATTTTGCCGTCTTCATAAAATATTTGTAAATTGTTTGTTAATCATAAAAATGAGAAATTCTAACACAAGTACAAATTAAGCGGAAACAAACGTTGCATTGCCAAATGAATTGCGGATGAAGGTGAGAAGGTGTAGCTGCCAAGTGTAGGTTTGCTTCACTCTAACTCACACGATAGCGGGTCAGTTTTAGTTTATGATAAGGGACGACTAGCACACGCTCATCCCTGCAACTCGAAATAAGCAATAAATATTCCCCCTCAGAATTTGTGGAGTTGGTGAGCTGTCTGACCCACCCACGGGCTAATAGGATAGATTTCCACCAGGGTAAGTCAGTAAATCACATAGCATGCCATCTTGAGAGAGAAACTGAGCTGGCGATGGTATCCGTGAAACCGAGAAGTGTCTGGTGGTGTCAGGCAGCGCTTTGCTATAAGATGCTAGTTTACCAGAAAGTTGAATTGAATTCACAAAAAGTAACGATTGAGAAATAATTGAGATCTTAGATTTTACAGGAACGTTTAGTAACCTGTTTTAAACGGCACAAACACAAACTTTAGTATAACTGGTTATTCCATAAAAATATCCATCTTTCAATTGATATTGAAAGCTTCTATTAACAAAATGATTGATAGGTTATGGTGCATGGCCATCTTGAGGAGAGCTTATTAACCAATCGATTCAATTCGTTCTGCCTTTCAAGACGCTCTGTGTTGCCTTCGTTTAAACAGATTAACGGCCCAACCAAGGGCTATATCCTCCTGTAAAAGAAGACTTAATTGACATGAGTATATTCTGGTCACATCCGCTCATCATAAAACCGCCAGGTTAACAGCTGTGTTAAGACACCTCTATGATAGCATTGTTGTTATGTTGGGATAACACTGTGCTAGTTAGACATCTACAAATACAGATATCCTCAAACAAACTTCTCTTCAGGACCTCAATAAATGAACGTTCAAAACAGTTTTTCTTTAAAATGACTTTCTGGGACACTTATTTATTTAACGTTAGCTTGAAACAAAACAGCTAGTGTGATAAGGACAAATAATGAAAATATTCAAAGAATATCGATCAACACTTATTTCCGTACTTAAATATATTTGACTGCTTCGATCTTCAGACAATACCAAAATACTCAACTGATTGATTTATGAATTAAAACATGATTATAAACCCAGCCGCTTCCGACGTTAAATTCCGACGAATGAGCAAATATCAAACAGCTTTTCCTTTCAATCATACCGTTCTATTATTATGGCTTACCTTAATAATACACCACGCCTATACGTGTTATAATGCGAGAGATTATTCACCAATTCAATTTGTTTATTTGCTGCTGATGATAAATAAATAAATGCATATAAGGATCAAATCAAACGTACGGCCATGGTGATTTTAATATTTTTTAAAAATAAAATTTTGTTTTATTATCTCCGTAATCCTTCTAATGGATTTGAAATATTGAAAAAAGAGACAAGTGACGTGTCTGGTAAGGGGACGGATGCTAATAATAGACTTAGTCCTGGACATTTCAAGATGGGAGTGATTTTTCACCTGCACAATGAACTGAGACTGTTTTGTCCTGAATAAAACCAAACCAACAAATTCGACCGCGAAAACGCTAAGAGTACGGCTGTCATACAAAGACATTGTTGGTGTTGTTTCAATAACTTTGCAAACGGGTCACAATTAGTTGAAAATTTGCCCCTCTGATATGGAGACTCACGTCTCTAGCTGACCTCCGCGTCGATAAAGCGACCAATCAATTATCTCCATCGCTCGTCTGCTACCATGACGGCACGCGCCTCCAAGGTGATGGGAGCGAAGTTCGAATGGAGACGAGATTTGAGCAAGATAAAGCCCGAATCGTGAAGATCTGTTCCAATTGACTTTATCCTGACCAGTAATATATCAACCGCGTGTCCAGAATTTCATTCTAGAGTCTGATAACCCGTCAATGGGCGATTGTGAGGGCAGAGAGAAACGATTGACTTCATATAAAGGGAAGGCAAACATTATAGAAGGTTTGGTTTGAGGAAATTAGCTGAGATGGCAATTACTCTCGCACTATTCCCTCCTCTCGCGCCCTGTCTATCGCTAGAATCAGATGGTATTTTGTGATAGCTTACACAGCATGTCTAGTTGTAGAGAATTTGTCTTTTCTCTAACAGTTCATAGACGAGATGACGGTTTCAACAAAGCAAAGGAAACCCTTTGAATCATTATTTCAGCCACTACAATGGCCGCCTTCAGAACGAGGATTACTGTTAAAATATAACAGACACGTATATCTCATACAAATGCTCGTTAAACAAAAGCAAATCTAACAATTGACTGTCATGACTATATATGTAAGCATGCTAACAACGCGGACAACATATAAGGAATAACATGTTAATTTTTCCAATTTCTCTGTATTGGTCCTCGGAGATATAGTAGTAGATCACCTAATTAATCAAACTAGCACCAGATTAACAAAACAAGAGGAGATTAATTATAGGTATTTTTAGACCAAAGTCACAACTTCGAAAAAGTACACGTGAAAAGAGACCTTTAACGCAGTATAACTGCTCAGACTGATTACATGGCCAAACTACAACAATAAAACAATTGTTCATTACCTCAAAGTCGATTTTAACCATTAGCCATTAGTTTATAAAGAGCAAAATCTATCAAAGCAGTTTACACAGAATAAGTCTGTTATATTATTGCGCAGGTTCTTTGGTTTTACATCAGAGATGATATACTGACATTTTTGCTACGGTACATATTGTAATTCTGTGTAACCGTCATTTTCTCCTTTGAACATTTGAATATAAACTTTTTCTTTTTCTTTTTAATCCGAATATAAAACAGTTTTCTACAATGTTGTGAAGTTCTGTTCTGTCTAATTATACATAAACCACTTGGAAACTTAAATCATCAAACTTAGGGCCTGATTGTTTTGCACGAGGTCTCTAAAAACAACACACAGGTGCTAAAATAAGCGCTCAACACCCTATGTATTGTGTATAGTTACTGGAGCATCGGCCCCGGCCCCGGGGAAGCGTCTAACTGTCTGACTTAAAAGTGTCAAGAAACTTGGGGTGCAAGCGAAAGCGAAAAAAGGCGACAATAGATACTGTGGAGAAATTACTTCACGATGTGTGAGGTTTGGTCGTATGATACATACTATTGTAAGATTTTTTTAAAACCCAATGATAGTTATAAATAAATTACTGCCACACTGCCGATATAAGTTAGAAAACCGTTATGGAAAGCTTAAAAACCAACGAGGACCTCTGAAGACAGTTGCATATAGACGGCATATATAGCGGCATATAGGTGGGGATTTGTTTAAGGACGATAATTTTAATTTAAGCGACAGGCAGATAAACATTGTATATAGTCTCAAAAATTAAAGGATTTTGTATGTATAATTCCGTTCTATCAAAACAACTCTAAGTCCTATTTGTTTCGTCTGCAAAACAAAACAAAATACGAGTATTATATGCAATCAAACATGGCATGGTGTCGAAAGCGCAGCCATTTCGCGATGTCATCGTGGGCTGTAGATCTCTTCCTGTCTGCGCTGCGATTTGTGCTGTATTTCCAACCACGTCTGGCTGCTATCCCCAACTGCCCGACATCTATGACTAGTTTACTGGGTTCTGTTAAAACTGAAGAATTTCTCAGATATAAAAATTAATAATCAACTGATTCAAGGGAAGCGATAGTACCTTTTTAATTTGTATTAATTCCTTCTTCTTTTTTATGTTAATATAATCTATGTATTCAACTTTTAATGGAATCCACTATTAGCTTACTGCAAAATAATTGTTTAGTTGCGTTATCAAAACATATTTAAGCTACAAGTTTCCAAGCTGGACGTAAGAGAGTCTTTGGAAATTTGTTTACATGAGGACGTTAGATGAGTGTATTATACTTTTCATGATGTATGTAGGTACGGACTAAATTGATCAAACATATCGTCTCTAACATCTTTGAACGGCATTTAGAAGTCGATTAATTAAAAAGGCAAAACTCTATATGGATGGCAACTTCTCATTTATTTTTGACGCAACGTCTCAATGTCTATTCTGGCATAAGCTTGAGAACGATGTCAGAATAGACATTGAAACGTTGCGTCCAAAATAAATGAGAAGCTGCTATCCTATAGTGTTTTGCCTTTTTATATCGTCTCTAGTTGTTCTATTATAATGTTACAGTCTATACTAGTCTTGCGCATTCGAATGCCATATGATTTATGTGGGTTTTTTTTTAAAGTTTGGAGACCATCGTGCGGCTAAGTTATCTTCCGTCAAACAAAATGTACAATTATCATACATTTATCAAATGATGCTTTTATGCTAGCCACGATATTATTATATAGTTAATATGATACGTTTTTGACTAATATTACAAAACAACTGCAAAATTGTCTTTTCTCAAGGAAAAAAAATATATTCGTAGTAAAATATATATATGAATTTAGAAACGTGTATCAGGGAGTCTATCTAGAACGTGGGATGATTGATCAGGGTTAATTAATCGATATCCCTATATCAGTGTGATAGATTTTATGTCGATAGCATATACTACTTTTGAAGTAATCCAAAACAATAAATCAACTTGGACACATATTCTATATGGTTTTTTTTACAGTATTTCGATTGAACGATCATAATGCTACAGATTATAACAATATGTTATTTCATGTTATCATCCGGAAATTTAATTTTTTTGAAAGTACGCTGTTGTCCACGGCATGTACACCATTCCCATGTTTTTACTCTAATAGAAATTGACACCTGCATGCCTGTGGAGATAAATAATTGATTCCGTAAACACCACAGGTATGCTTAAACAAACAGGTGGCTTAATTGCAAACCTAAGACCTTGACTTGCACTTATACTGTTATGTGAATGTGCAGATAGTCGCCTGGTGCGAATATCCAATTAAATAGGAATACATACACGACCAAATTTACCATTTGATCTTGTTTAGATAATTTAATTAAGTTAAACTCAAAACCGATTAAAAAACTAATAAAACTGGTTTATTTAAGCTTTTGCTTTACTTATATGTTGATGATATATAATTCTGGATCGGTAAAACAGAAAAGGTTCTGGCTCGGTAAAACATTATCAATTCTGGCTCGGTAAAACAGAATCAGTTCTGGCTCTGTTTACCAGAATCAATTCTGGCTCGGTAAACAGAATCAGTTCTGGCTCTGTTTACCAGAATCAATCTTGGCTCGGTAAAACAGAATCAATTCTGGCTCTGTTACCAGAATCAATTCTAATTCGGTAAAATGGAATTCAGTCACTCGGTAAAACGGAATCAAAAACATTATTAGAATTTAGACAAGTTTGGGGAACACTATCTTATAACCGTCACAAATGTTCCACTTAGATAGGGGGGCCAAAGTCTTGTCACTCTTGTGAGTGGTCTACAAGTGTTAGAGGCATAAACGTTCCTATAGCATTACAGATTACCATTTATTTGATTAAAACTTGGCTGGAAACATCAGAAGTTTCTTGAAATATGCCCAGATGCGTTTCTCACTTGAGTACTGTTACTACCGCTATTTCATCATGTGTGCACGCCGGTGGTGGAACACTAAATCTCGGACTCCTGATCCAACACAAAATGTACAATTCCCATTGCTTTTATACGAGTTAAGTGCCCAATTCCATTCCTCTGATTGGTCAATTTAATTGGACGTTTGTTACCTGTAGAAATAGTCAACTTATGGATAAAAACTGATCACGTGGTAATGTGAGAGACTTTCAAGAAACTTCTTTTTTCTTTCATATATATTAAATATTGACAAGATCAACGTAAAACCGAGTATCGACAGACTGTGTAAGACAATTTAGGAGGTCCTAACGGTAGCCGCACGCAGTTGAATACTCATACTCATCCAACAGAAAATGGAAACAGACGGACAGACGAAAAAGAAATCATCAAAATGACCTCGGAATCTGATCAAATCAACCCCACGTCACCATACGAAGGACAAGCGATACATTAATTGATATTGCTGCATGAGAATTTAGAATAATGATATTGTTATTAAAACTGAAAATAAATGTAAATGGGTGGACAGACAGCGAAGAAAACGCCCAAATCACGTTGAATTCAAATCGAAACATGTGATCACCATTAGAAAGGCTTGGCTTTAGTTTCTTGATATTTAGCCCCAACTCTTTGAAGTATTTTGTTGACAAAAATACAATATTTGCCCGCCTTAAAAATAATTTTAATCACCGGCCCCGAAATAGATTTATAAACGTCCTGAAATGAATTGCTATATACTTTGAACTTAATTTTGAAGCTGGTAAAAAAATAATTTTCTACCATGCATCTGCATGTGCGCTCAATAACAGTGACCTTTTCTTACTTTTGATATTACCATAAATTCGATCCTTAAGACAAAAAATTAGTTTGAGACTTTCATTGAGAACAAGAATATTAAACTACAGATTCGAATTCTGTTGCACATGATACAGACGATAAAATAACAATATAAGATATGTATTCAACCGTGCTGTACGTTGTATATATAATTATCTTACTTTGGATTTATTGTCGTACAGCAAATCAAAGCCTCATTGCTCGAATAGTTCAAATACCTTCTCTACCCAAGTACAACCCTATAACTAACGTGGTTATTGAAAACGTAGACCTTTTTAGTCTGACTTTTTTCCCCACCTATAAATCTCTCTACCTGAATATAAATCTTTCTGTTCGTGTATTAAAACTTTAACTCTGTATACATCCTTCAACTCTATTATAGATGATTTTACTCTTCCATGTCACTTCTTCGCTACAAATCGTGGGCTGAGGACTAACTAGTTCTATGTCCATTTTTATGAATTTTGCAGTTAACATATTCATAGGGATCTAAGTGCTAACAAGTTCTATGTAAAAAAGTTTCACTTCCTAAGGCGAAGTAATTCCATGAGAAAATGCGAAAGTAATTCATGGTTATCAATAGATTAATATGACATGGGTAACTCTCAACCTCATTATCTCAGTTCAAGAAAAAGTGGATATAGAACTAGTTTTCAGCCCACGAAATGTTCCTGTTTCTACTCTAATGCAACTGATTTAACTCTTAGTTTCAGATTTCTGATTTTCGTGTAACTATTAAGAGGCTAGATTATTTTAGTAGACTTTATGTGGTTTGCATGCCTGACAAGTAAGCATTTGATAGGCGGTACCATGAGGAAAATAGATTAATTTAAACAGGTTGTTTTGGATAAGCCGTTTGAGGTTCTGATGAGTGTTCTCGTCTTTTTAATTTCATGATCTGTGTTATCTCACGAATTCTAGACATTCTAGGGGACAAATCCATTTTTAAAAAAGAATTTTAGATTTTTTTACGTAATGTTAAATGTATCGAATCTAGGCGCCACACCCTTGATTACAAATACGAAGAAAAAACCCATCAACGTCTTTTAATTACTATATAGCAGATAAAACAATGGGAGATAACTCTAAAAAGCTGAACAGTCAACATTCTATACAATAGAGTTCACTCCCCTGAACAAAGCAAACCGCTTAGTGTGTGTTATTACATGAGCAAGCCAGAGCATCATGCAAACAAAAGAGGCACCAATATATCTGACTACAGGTGCATACATAGAGCAACATTACATATACCGATATATGGACGTCTGCCGGGTATACCGTCCATTCGATAGTGCAGGATTTCAGAAATCACCCTGAAGTTTCAGTCGAATTCACATATAATTTTTTAATTGATGATAAAGAGACCTTATTAAACCGAAGCCTATATGAACATGATCCGAAGGGCTCAGCAGCTCAGACGATAGTTTTTTAGTTATTTTTGCATGGCTTATATACTTAACCATGCTTATTGAGTTATTTTTTTTAAATTCTTTATTGAGATCAACCGCGGAAGATCGATGTGTCACTTGTAAAAGTTCCCCAGAAGTCAAATTTCAATCAGAAAACGATTGTTAATTGTCCCAGATCCAGTTTATCTGATTAATGTAACCGATCTAACACTGAGGAGGATATGATACACAGTGTAGACGTCAACACTGTCTTACCGGTAAATAGGTACGAGATAGGTAGGCCTACCCCGTGCGAGGTGGCATGGGTTTGGATACGAAGAGACATGAAACCCCCTCGCCTGCGATATTTAATTATAGTAGAAGAGTGAAATCTGTCAGTAACTAAAGCCGGGATAACCAATTAACAAACTTCTGAGTTGTCTATGAATCTAAGTATGTAAGGTCACAATTTTAATGATTAATTTAAAAAAGATTAAGCACAAAAAACACCATAAGATATGTCCTATCGTTGCTACATTGAAAAGCAACCTGAAACTTTTGCCTGTCGTCAGCACGACGAACACGTGCGCAGTTTACTGCCACTCACATTTGCATGCTTTCCTTAAAGGACAAGACCACCCAAAAACAGTGTTTTCTACATTTATAAGTAAAACATTTTCTCTCAAATGCAATACAAAAATGATGATGTTCCTAACTCGACCATAACTCTAGTTATCATCCATTAAAGAGGAACACCGAAACCACTTGCATCATCGAATCCTGTGTACAGCAGACTTC
>JAVFBX010243246.1:0-10332 GCA_034783855.1 Mopalia kennerleyi | reverse complement strand
CATAAAACGTCAATCACTCACACATTGTTAAGTACACCATAAAACGTCAATCACTCACACATGGTTAAGTACACCATTAAACGTCAATCACTCACACATTGTTAAGTACACCATTAAACGTCAATCACTCACACATTGTTAAGTACACCATAAAACGTCAATCACTCATACATTGTTAAGTACACCATAAAACGTCAATCACTCACACATTGTTAAGTACACCATAAAACGTCAATCACTCACACATGGTTAAGTACACCATAAAACGTCAATCACTCACACATGGTTAAGTACACCATTAAACGTCAATCACTCACACATTGTACACACTTCAAGTACACCATAAAACGTCAATCACTCACACATGGTTTTATCCCCTGCTTCTCTAGTATTGGGGAGGCCTGGAAGGGTAACTACAATCCACCAGTCCGTCCCACATATTTAACATGGGATAATTTGACAAATTATCTGATTTACTTCACACTTGGAGTATACCTTTGTTTTGTTAAAATGAACAGGTATTTTGTTGAACCGTTTACATGTAATACTTTGTACCATAAGGTAAACTAGAAGTCCTTTTCATCAAATTTATAAATTATACAGCTGTTTATTTCATTCTTTGTTTTATTTTCTGGCTATATATGTCCAGTATAATATCTATAAGTCTCTAAAATGAAGCGTCTGAACTAATGAACCACCTTTACTAATTACTTTATTAATTTTTTTTCAGAGTTCTGGTTCACATGAAGATGACCTGCCCGGTTCTTCCACTTCAGTTAAGACTCAGGGATATTAACATCTTTGTCTGGATTGCAAGATATTGGACTATAGGTCAAAGTGATTTAAAAAAGACTGTATTGAACTGTCAATCAAGTACAAGGGGACAGAACTCTTGTGTTTAGAAAGTGGTGGTGTTCTTGTTTGTGCCAAGCATCAAAATATAAACCAGGCCAGTGTATCATGAGTGCTTCTACTGAGAATATACGTTGAATTGTTTTATAAATAAAGAGAATAGAAACAAAACAATAGATAACTAGTGTTATGTAAACATGTTAACAGATCAACCAGAATTCGCAACAGAAACTAGACAAGGACGTAAATCAAAAATACTATACCTTGTGAATTTCAGCTTTCGGAATTCTTAGTACTTTCCCATTCCTGTACATTAGCTTGCTGTTGCCCTGGTGCTCTCGGGGCTAAAGGGGAACAGAAACTCAATGTGTTTGGGATGTCTTTGTATTACATCATGTTTTTGTCGCGTCTTTGTTTGTTGCGAGTGGTCTCAAGTGTGGTCTTCCACCCATTGGGCTAACCGGCCGTCATGTGAGTGAATAAACTAAGTATGGCATTAAACCCAATAAAAAAAAACACTGTAGTCAAAGCAGCCACAAATTATTGCACATTCAAGAAATTGAGGTGAGAAATATGATTAAAAGTTAGAAACCACACTGCTGTCACTAGCAATCTTTTTTGTTTGTTTAATTTCAAACCATGATGAAACTTATTCCCCCCACCGAGACGTGACCTGCCTTTTTGTCAGACATCAGCTCTGGTTATTGGAGGCAGATGTTGCCTGACAAATATCATCTAAAAGAAGACGGCTGTTAATAAAATGTCTGTATGACTGCATGTCAATACCAAGTCTTTATTCTCTGTGTGTTTTGTATTGATGTAGATTATAATTCAGTAAATTTGTTCCTAACTAGGTCAGTCCTTTACCGAAAGACGTGGTTTGTGGATGGTAGATCTGATAAAATCCTTGACCTTTGAAGTAAATTTCAATATACGCATATCAGAGTTATCTCCCATTTTAAGACTGACCATATAACATCAGAATGTAGAACCGATGAAATCCTTGACCTTTGAACCAAATTTCAATGCTCGCCTACCAGAGAAAGAGTTATCTCACATTTTAATACTGACCATATAACATCAGAATGTAGAACTGTTTAAATCCTTGACCTTTGAAGTAAATTTCAATATACGCATATCAGAGTTATCTCCCATTTTAAGACTGACCATATAACATCTGAATGTAGAACCGATGAAATCCTTGACCTTTGACATATCAGAGAAAGACTTATCTCACATGTTAATACTGACCATAGAACATCAGAATGTAGAACTGTTTAAATCCTTGACCTTTGAAGCAAATTTCAATGTACGCAGATCAGATTAAGAGTTATCTCCCATTTAAGGACTTACCATATATCATCGTAATGTAAAACTGATGAAATCCTTGATGAGTGAATACAATTTTAATGTGCGCAGATCAGAGTAAGAGTTATCTCCCATTTTCACTGACCATATAACATCAGTGATTCGTTCCTCAACTGTGTGAATGGCTGAGGATGTTCTAAAATGTAATCAGTCCGTTTGTTGGCTCCTCTGTGACATCTTATCAGGCTCCTCAGTGATGACTTAAATATGGGTTGTTTTCTTCGGATTTCAACAGAATGGAATATTGTTTCTTCTTGTTAGCACAATTGATGAGATTGTATTCCGCCACCAAACAGTTTGGCAATCATTGCTGATTTTGACAATATTTTGGTCTGTTGCACACAGAGTAGTTTGAAAAAAAATGATAAACCATTGGTGGTTAAGTTCAAACCAGGAATAAAGCTGCATCCTCTTGAAATGACAGATGGGAATGTTTTGCGTCGGACATAGCCATTGTTTTCAAGATTTCCTGATTTGCCACCAAACATTGGTAATGAAAAGTTGTGATTTAATTGAAATATCCTTGTGTGCGATGTTAAACCCCCATCAAACAAACAATATTGTAATAAGGAGATTACCATGGCGAAAGAACAGTTTAAACTCCTATTGCTCAGTGACGCATAACAAATGTAGATATCAAAATATTTAAGAAATTTTAAATAGAATCCGAGTTTTAAATATTGTAAGTTTATTGCACATTAAACTGACACTCTATATGTTTTTATAAACAAGACGGTTTTGTTCGAGCAGAAAGTTGTAATCTGTCTAAATGAACACATACACAGAGGATAATTGCTCCATTCAGTCTTATACCAGTTCAAAAATTTGAAAATGGAATGCCCTTTTGAAAGACTGATATTCAAAACATACATTTTCAGCGTCCAGTCAAACAAATGTACACGGCCTGAATGAATAGTGTTTTGTCAGCTGAAAATTGGAGTGCTTGATTCTATTGGTGTTGAACGCAATTCTGACAGTTTTTTTCCACCTGAATAATATATACGGGAGTTTAAAGAAGGAAAAATCCTAATCTTGGGACATTGAAAGGTTCTCTAAGAGGTGCCCGAGGCTGTTCCTGATATATAGCAGCTGGTCAACAGAAATATATCAACTTGTGAAATAATTGGCTGGATTTTCTTTAAAACAGTCTGTAGAAAACCGAATCTAGACTGTGACCAATACAACTATCACAGGTTGGCCAGAAGAAACCACAAAAAGAATCAAGTCTGGACATCACCAAAGTATCTTCTAAATCATGTGAAGTACTCCTTCGCAAATTGTTCAAAATCATGATCTGTAAATACTCTAGTTTCTTCCTTCTTCTCCTTGTCAGGGCGGTTTTTGGCTAAACGACCCATATTTTGTTGGAGTATCTGAAATATAGAACAGTGTTTTAGCATAAGGGTTTGGCTACGATGTGGTTCAATTAATTATGCATTGAACTACTAAAGTCTGTACTACAGCTAATGGATGTGCAGTTAGAGGGAACTTCCTGTTGCCCTGGTAGTCTTGGAAGGGCAACACAAAGCCAATGTTCGTGGGTTTTTTCTAAATCTATTAACGCTTGAGTCTGGCTTATGTTTGTTGCCTATGATGTCGATGTCCTTCATCCATATGTTTGGTATGGCGTGACTGGAGTGTTTTAACCTTTACAAGTTGAGTTTGATGAGTTTGAAACCTCTGTTCGATTATTGAAATGAAAGGGAGTTGTCCAGTGACTGGTTTCGTTTTCAGCCAATTACCAAATGGGAAAGTCTTCATATATGTGAAATGAGTACAATGTTCAAACAGAACTCACATAGCTGCAGTTGAAAGTGTGACAGTGTGGTCATACAATGAACTGTACAAAGAATACAAACATTAGTGGTTCACACATTTTCTTAAAGCTGATAACACTATTTCCACACCACACAGACTTACATTATTCCAATACCAGCTATATATCTGGGTAATCTATTTAACTTACTATTTGTGTAGATTTGGAATCTGTTTGACACGACTCTGACATTTGATATAAGAGAGAAACATTGTCATTTGTATGATCTTTTGGGGTCCGCTTCTTGTACTCCTCTGTAAAAAACACAAAAGAGAAAGCAAAACATTGATGAAAAATTATATCAATTGAATTACAGTAAACCACATTTATGTCAAATAGAATAAAAAATCAACAACACAAATGTGCTATAAATCAGACCTAAATTAGTTCCCTGGTACTGTTATTATATTTTGATCTGACAAAATCGTCAGCTTTGTATTGTGATTTGTTCCCTTTGCTCTGATAGAACTAGCACAATATGAAGCTCCCTCCCAACTGTCACAACTAAAAAAATGTCACACAGTATGTGCCATGTAGTCTGCCGATTCTGGGCCTCTGATAGTCCTTCTAATACTCACCCACTGCACATTTGATTTGTTTTCCTTTTAAAGCTATTCTTCTTTCCTCAGCTTTTTTAAGTCTTCTTAATTTCTTTTGTACACCCACTTTGGACGTTCCAATCAACTTCATTGGGTTTATAGCTTTTTTCTTTTTCTTGACATCTTTTGTTGTTTCTGCAATTGAAAGAGGTAGCATTAAATACTGACATTAAATACTATTACATATAACACCTATCACTAAATTTCATTAAAATCTAATAGCATGTAGGAGACTGTGGTGAGGATTAAACTTACCAAACTGTGTAATCACTTTCGCATCAGATTTTGGTTGCATTGACAATACATAGAGAGTGAAAATAAGGCTACAAGTACATGGCATGATACACTATAGATCAGAGATACAGTTTGTAATTATTTGTTTGTTTGTTGTTTGACCTCATACTCAAGGCTATTTCACTTATAAAAATGACGACAGATTGTTTACTTTACACTTATTTTGACATGAAAATGGAAGTCGAGTGGTCGTTTTATCTGTCTGTCTAACCCAAAAGTGATCAAGGAAGAAAACTAGATGGTTTAAGTCAGGGTAAGGCCATGCAATTTTTATATATTGGAAGATAAAGTGTAGAATCATGGTATCGTTTAGCACAATGAATAGGGGTAATTCCTCTGTCTTAACCTACGTTCTGCCTATCTCAAGTTTCTCAACCCGTGGTGAAGATTGGATATTAGTCCGCCGCTATGGCATAGGCCTATATCTGATTTTTCAGATTTTTTTTTAGATACACTGAAAACAAGGACTAGTATTTTACCTACGTGCAGTTTTTCTTTTCTGACGGTTTTCAATCTTATTGTTGCAAAGGAAGATACCTTAAACGTGTCAACTTGGGCAAGAAACTCAAATAAAACTTTATTTCAACGTCAGAAAAGAAAGAAGGAGTTACATTGTTGTGACTTTTGTTTTAAAAAAAAAAAACCAGAGAAAAATTAAATACATGTTTTGAAAGGCCGGCGACAGCAGCGGGTCAATTTCCAACCTTCGCCATGGGTTGAGATTGGCGGGATGGAGGGATTAGCCGTAGGCCTAGGCTATACATTGTGTTAGGTATCGTTCCGCTTTTGTAAAGGTTAGGAAGCTTCATGTAGCATTATGCATAGCTACTTAATTGAATCTAAGAGAAACAGAACTCTGCATTAAGGCACGTGGGATGCAAATTAAAACAACTGAATAAAAATACCAGAAACAAAATCCTCCTCAAACAGCTTCAGAGCTTCTCGGACAATTGCAGATGACATTTTTGTTTGTCAAAGCAGCAAAAGAAACTAGTATTTCCTGTATACAAAATATCCGGGATTGTTTCAGACCAGTACTGTAGACGTGCTACGACGAGGCACTTGTGCGACGGTCAACGGTAGGCTACAGACCACGGACACCGGCGCCATGTTTAGACCTAGATCCTACTTGGGTTATTTCACTGAAATACGGGAATTACATCGAGAATCATATACAACATATCTACATGTATATAGCCTACACGTCACCCGCCTCTTACTTTTCTGATGAAATGAATCTGATCGGGTTGGGTAAAGAGATGTCACTCGAAAATAGCTATTGTAGATTCAAGTTAACACAGGTTTTTTTTTCGCCTGTAAAGGCAAGGTAAGAATTGAAAAGAGGCTTGATACGACGATCTTCGTGTTTGCCTCTCGTCGGAAAGATGGGATATAGCTCTTTTAACGCGATAGTATGGCTTAAGCTAAATCCGGGTCTGATAATCCTCCACAAACGGACATTCTTTTCTCAGATGCTTTAAAGAAGAAAAGATTTGTTTGTTTGCTTTTGACTGGGCTTTGCCGTAACCACATATTGTTACTCACTCATATGCCTCAGAAAGAATTTGTCTATGCCGATGATTATAGTCGAAGTAACCATACATTCGAACGGAATTTAAAGGCAGTGAAGATTTGTAAACGAATATCGGCCAATAGGCCTATGCTTCGAAACATCTTTTTAACTTATGGATGACAACTTTTGATATTTTAGTAAGCATCGTTTCGGTACAGATAGCCAGCACCATTATCGAGCGCAGTCTCGATTAATTTACAAGGAATATCCCAGTGGGCAAAACTGGTGGAAATCCTGTCATTTTGTCACGTGCATGTGTGGTAACCATGTGGATATTCCGTGGCATATGCAAATAATCATGACGTGATATTTACATGCGATATACACGAGAATTGTACACGTCTTTAACACGTGAATTTTCAACGGGATATACTCAAATTTTTTTAAAGTATTTAACAAGTGATAAACACAGGAATTTTACACGTCTTTAGTACGTGATATTTCCACGGGATATACACAATAAGTCTTCACGTCTTTAACACGGGGTTTTTCCACGGGATATATACAAGAATTGTACACGTCACAGGTGTTACGTGCTATAAGTTACGTCATAGGAAGAAACCACTAAAGCGACGAGAAGATGCATGGGTTGCATTTTAGATGAACTTTACTGTCCAGCGATGATAGCGCGACACTACAGAACATGAAGTATGGGAGCCCAGAATGAGCATTAGGTCAGATTACTTTTTGAGTCCGTGCGTTCTGTGAGTTCACTCACTTAACTAAAGGAAGAGGATGTAAGTCTTATATACTACCATCGACAATGGGTGTCTTAAGATTTAAGGTTGATGCGTTGAATTAATTATATGCATGGCGGTTACGCTGTACCGACCAGGTAAATAAACAATACTGAGGTAAACTCATATTATGCTATGACTGACGTTGAAAATCAACCAATACGTCAATATTTTAAGAAACAACGACTGCTGGAGTCATAATGTCGAAGTGAAAACAATTCCCTTTTTTTTCGCTGGTTTCCATGCATTCACGAGAAATTAATCACGTATTGTGCACATGGTTCTATAGTGGTTCCATTCACAACAAATTAACCACGTGATATTCAGATGGTATTCTGGTGGATTCAACCACTAGATATTTACCACGTGGTATTTACACGCTTTTCTGGTGGATCCAGCCACAACATATTAACCCCGTGGTATTCGTGCGGTTTTCTGGTGGTCACAGTCCACCAGTATACCACCAGTAAACCACGTGGTTTCCATGAGTTGTGCCCGCTGGGATATATATGGTCGACAAATTCCACTCTATCAGGGGTGCATCTATAGAGTTAACTGTTCTTGCATGCTCTGCTCTGCTCAGTACATTGGAGGAACGATAACGCCACTAACTTCAAGAATAAATGAACACATGCATGGCCTCCTCAATATTGGATTACTTTAAATCCCATCTAAAACCTGGGATTACAATAAACATATTGTATATTGTCATCGCAGCTTAAACACATAATTTACATGAACAATGTAGATTTATAACCAGGATCCAAAACTGAGCAGTCAAAAAACTAACAGACGCTATCAAAAAGGGCCAAGCCATCAATGAATGGAGACGAGGGTTCCTGATAGCTATAAGCTTACAGCTCCTGAATCTCCTTGGAACTATCTGTTGGAATGCCTAAACGGAAAGCCAATAATATACTATGTCACCTTGCCTTAATTTGACAATCACAATCCTTAATATCTAGAGGAAAAGGATAAAGAGTATTCCTCTTACGAAACACCAGCTGAATATTCCACAAGTTTAAAGGAATATGAGATGTGTTCCGTGTCTATATATATAAGGCAAGGATTATTCCATAAACATTTAGGAAATGTCGAGGTTAAGATAAATTCACACAAAGCCCTATGTGAGTTTGTTTAACGGTCATAACATTGCGTGACAATGAATCTCTATTGTAGTGTGACCTCAAATTCTTTGTGACACAACGTCATCTAACTGGCTGTTATAGGCTAACGGAACTTTGAATAACCATGCAGCCCCAGCCCAGTTTTAATATCTAGATGAATGCGTATAATATACGCATTCATACTAGGCCTATACGGTTGACTATATACGTGGCGCCACAATAATTTTAAGACAAAAGCATTGTGACGACATGCAGTACACAATAAGGAATCTTCGGTGACGTCTCTATTAAATAGTCATGGAGGATGCAGTGATCAAATGTCTCGTGACGTCCCAGTCATAAGAAATTTATCTGACATTCACGCAGACGGATATATGTGACATTGAATAAAACTACATTAGCCTGCATTAAATAATTGTTCATCATTTGTAAGCAAGGCTCATTTCTATCACAGAGCTGTTACGTAAGCATCTTTAAAACTAGTGTTATTATTACTCTTAGCAGCACTTATACATACGTGGCATTTGCTCAATAAAGTATAAAATATGAGTTGATACGTAGCATACTGTTATGTTGACATGCATGTATATGCCTGCAGGACAAATTTCCGTCATTGATTGCTGTCTTTAAATATAAAGTTTGAAACAGATATAGTGGCTAACTATAAACAAGGAAAACAAAACAAAGCATTAACTCCAACACGTTTTGTATTTCAATTTAATTTTTAAAAAAAATACAAACTGATGTTGGGTTTATGTTACAGTCGCGCTCTTCTGTTCATTTCCGTTTTAACGCAGTATAAATGTCTTGAAACCTGAACTTTCCTGATATGTTGGAGTTTATCTTGTCATATTTTATGTATAGGATCACGAACCCTTACTTAAACATAGCCATTATCGGTTTGTATAATAAAAATAAAAAGAACCTTTTAAATTGTACATTTTCACAAAAGAACTGCAGTTTCAGGTAGTGACGTGGCATAAAGACGCTTTTATAATGTAGGATCAAGAACCCTCGATTAAACAAAGCAATAATCGCATTGTGTACGACAAAAAAAAAAGAGCGAAAATAATAAAGACTAGCCCAGTTAGAATATCTGGTGGAATGCGTACAGGGACCGGTTGCTCAAAGCTCAGTTAACTTAACGGACTGTTAGTGGACGTTGCGGAACAAGAAAAAATTATTGTGACGTTACGTCAGTTTCTTTGTGACGGAACGTCATCCAACTGGCTGCTAGGCTAACAGAGCTTTGAACAACCTTCCCCTGCAGAGTGTATAGGCCTACGTAGCGTCATTATAAGACGTAAGCTTTGTGACGACATTATACTATAAGGCTTCTTTAAAGAAGTCACTATCAAGTAGTCATGGTGGATGCAGCGATCGCCTTGTTCGTGACGTCACAATCATTGACAATCTGCCTGCCGTTCACGCAGCTTATATGAAATAGCACAAGAGAGCTGACAAAATTCAAACAGTATAATTACGATGAATACAGACAATGGAACTAAACCGATTGCCCCTAAGAGGAAAAATGTGAAGTTGAAGTCTAACGCTTCGAATTATAAGGTACCATTTCGGAAATATGGAGTCAGGGATGAGACCGACAGTGGAGACAACTGTCGGGTTGGAGGCATCGACCCAGCTACAGCGAGTGAGACAAACCAAGAGTCTTGTGACGTAAGCAAACTTGCTACCGAAAACATTCAAGGCTCTTTCACCACATCGTCAAAGTTGAAGACCAATATCCAAAGCTTGAATAACGACGAAGAACCATTGACAAGTAACGCTGGGACGATAGAGGACAAACTCGCAAAGAATAAATCTCGCATAACGGGAAAAGTGGACGTTGCCAGCGACTCCTTGGAAAGTGTGATACAAGAAAGAAATGTGAATACACAAAAGGCAGAAGTAACATGCCCTTATGACGTAAAGGCGGAAACTGTGACTGGTTTGTCAGACGGCCAGA